>SJYH01003506.1:167123-179661 GCA_006408735.1 Sylvicapra grimmia | reverse complement strand
ACACACACACACACACACACACACAGAAATTTGCATTCTAGGACTGATATTCCTGCTAATCTCAAATTAGTCATCTTCTTGAGTCCTCTGTTTTCTTCTGTGAAATGAGTAGTGAGGAAAGTCTAGAGTTGAATGAAATCAATGGTACCCAACTTTGTGCAACAGAATAAAACGAAGTTGAAAAATACAGACTCACTGAATCAGAATATCTGGAAATGGGTTCTAGGAATCTGCATTTTAATACTCCTTCCCCTTCGGATTTTTTCCTTTTTTTTAAGTTCAAAGCTACAGAAACTTTGAAAGAAGAGTGCAATGAAAATCTGTGTAGACTTCACCTAGATTCATTCAGTTCAGTTCAGTCGCTCAATCATGCCCGATTCTTTGCGACCCCATGGACTGAAGTACTCCAGGCTTCCCTGTCCATCATCAGCTCCCAGGGCTTGCTCAGACTCGTGTCCTTTGAGTCGGTGATGCCATACAACCATCTTGTCCTCTGTCATCCCCTTCTCCTCCTGCCTTCCATCTTGCCCAGCATCAGGGTCTTTTCCAGTGAATCGGTTCTTCGCATCAGGTAGCCAAAGTACTGGAGCTTCAGCTTCAGCATCAGTCCTTCCAATGAATATTCAGCACTGATCTCCTTTAGGATTGACTGGTTAGATATCCTTGCAGTCCAAGGGACTCTCAAGAGTCTTCTCCAACACCACAGTTCAAAAGAATAGATTCTTTAGCACTCAGCTGTCTTTATGGTCCAACTCTCACGTCCATATGTGACTACTGGAAAAACCATAGCTTTGACTGGATGGATCTTTGTTGGCAAAGTAATGCTTCTACATTTTAATATGCTGTCTAGGTTAGTCATAGCTTTTCTTCCAAAGAGCAAGCATCTTCTAATTTCATGGCTGCAGTCACCATCTGCAAGGCCTAGATTTACTGGTCCTTAGTATTTGCCCTATTTTCTTTCACACACACATACTGCTGAATCATTTTGAAAATATCTGCAGACAGTATCATGCATTTGTGCTAAGTCGCTCAGTTGTGTCCGATTCTTTGCGACCCAATAGACTGTAGCCCACCAGGCTCTTCTGTCCATGGGGCAAGAATACTGGAGCAGGTTGCCATGCCCTCCTCCAGGGAGACAGTATCATATTTGACCTTAAATACATGTATCTGCCAAGAATAAGGATGTTCTCTTATAGAATGCTATTATGTCTATGGATTTTAATGTGATATAGTGGTAGCTCAGAGGGTAAAGAATCTGACTGCAATGCCGGAGACTTGTGTTCGATCCCTGGGTCAGGAAGATCCCCTGGAGAAGGGAATAGCCACCCACTCCAGAATTCATGCCCATCCATGGCTAGACCATGGGGTTGAAAGCAGTCGGACATGAGTGAGCGACTAACACGCTGTGCAGTCCATGTGCAGAGTTGGGAACCGCACTTTTTAAGAGCTTCCCTAGTAACTGCTGCACTGTCTTGGGAACCACTAGCCTGGATGTTTGGTCTGCCTTCCAGTTTCAGCCTTCTGTGGGGTCATTCACTCATCATTATCACCCGCATTAAATGTGCAAATATCTACAAGGCTCTGGGTAAGGGGTTCACCACAGTGTTAGTTGCATAGACCTCAAACCTGCACTCAGGCCTTTCCCGCCAACAGTGGACAACACGAGCACTGCATTTCCAGGACAAGCCGGAATCCCAGCTGCTCATCCAAGGCCTGGAGCAGCCTTTGAGTGTGACATGTATGTATGACGCAAGCTTACGGTTTCTCTAGTCTACTTTGCTTTCAGGTTTTCACATATATGTACATTATGCACTTAAAAAAATATTTATTTGGCTGTGCCAGGTCTTAGTCATGGCACTGGAATCTTTCGTTACGTGGAATCTTTAGCTGCTGGCATGTGAACTCCTAGCTGCGGCCTGTGGGATCTCGTTCCCTAAGGATGGAGCCAGAGCCCCCTGCATTGGAAGTGCAGTTTTTAGCGCCTGGACCACGAAGGAAGTCCCTCTTGTTCATTTTTTAATCAAAGCTGCTTGGCAGCTCAAACAGAGAAGGTCAAATGGTACAGCAAGGGGTAGGCTCCTGGAGTAATGGAAAGATCTCAGGTTTTAATCCTAGCTGGGGGCAATATAAGTCCGCTGGGACAAGTTACATGAAGCTCTAGCTTTCTCAGCCCCAAGGTAAGGCTGATATCATCTAATAAAGATTCCTACAACAGGGGGTTTTTATAGGATTCAATGAGAAGTCTCGTTGCTGGTGTGATGATGTTCACTGTGCAATAGGGCTAAAAAGTTTGCATGGCATGCATTCTGTCTTTGGCTTGAGCTGCTTAAAACTTTACTTTTAATCATAAACTATGTTTCTTCAGGACACAGTGGAAATGAAAGAATCGGAATAGATATTCGAGGCTTCTTCTAGCTCTAACTTTCATGGAAGTTCAACGTGCATCAGACCCTGCACCAGTTCACCCCTGCCAACCCCTGAGGTCACCTCCCACCACTCTCCCCTGTTTTTCACGGTGCTCCCGCTGCCCTGGCCTTCTTTCAGTTCCTCCAGCAACCAAGTTCAGGGACTCTGGATTTGTTCCCAGCCTGGAACACTCTACCATCTCGATTTCTGTTCATCTTTTTTGTTTCAAATTCAACTGTCACTCGTCAGAGAGTCTCCTAACCTAGCACTCACTGACCCCAGTCGTTCTTCATCACATTAACCTGCTTTATTCTCCTTGGAGGGTAATCTGAAATTATTTTAGTGATCTGTTTGTTCTCTGGCTTCCTCTTCACCTCCGTGTTCACTCCTGGACTGTAGATCAGTTCAGTTCAGTCGCTCAGGCAAGTCCGACTCTTTGTGACCCCATGAATTGCCAGGCCTCCCTGTCCATCACTAAATCCCGGAGTTCACTCAGACTCATGTCCGTCGAGTCACTGATGCCATCCAGCCATCTCATCCTCGGTTGTCCCCTTCTCCTCCTGCCCACAATCCCTCCCAGCATCAGACTCTTTTCCAATGAGTCAACTCTTCGCATGAGGTGGCCGAAGTACTGGAGTTTCAGCTTTAGCATCAGTCCTTCCAAAGAACACCCAGGACTGATCTCCTTTAGGATGGACTGGTTGGATCTCCTTGCAGTCCAAGGGACTCTCAAGAGTCTTCTCCAGCACCACAGTTCAAANTACTGGAGTTTCAGCTTTAGCATCAGTCCTTCCAAAGAACACCCAGGACTGATCTCCTTTAGGATGGACTGGTTGGATCTCCTTGCAGTCCAAGGGACTCTCAAGAGTCTTCTCCAGCACCACAGTTCAATGTAGATGGACCTCAGCAAAAAACCGTTGAATACATGGCAGTGTAGGCATGAACCAGCAAGTCGGCGGAAGAGCTCTGTTGTCCCACTTTCTCCCCTGCCCTGTGCGTGCGTGCGTGCTTGCCCTGTGCGTGCATGCTAAGTCGCTTCAGTTGTGTCCGACTCTGTGAGACCCTATGGACCGTATCCCGCCAGGCTCTGTCATGGCAATTCTCCAGGCAAGAACACTGGTGGGTGGCCATGCCTTCCTCCAGGGGATCTTCCCCACCCAGGGATCGAACCTTTGTCTCTAGAGTCTCTCACATCGGCATTAGAGGGCAGGTTCTTTACCACGAACGCCACCTGGGAAGCCCCTCTCCTGACCCACCCAACTCCCAAAGATCGTGGTAGTAAACAAAACACGCAGAAAACAACGGCCTAAGAATCATGGACGGTGACTGCAGCCATAAAATTAAAAGACGCTTACTCCTTGGAAGAAAAGTTATGACCAACCTAGATAGCATATTGAAAAGCAGAGACATTACTTTGTCAACAAAGGTCCGTCTGAGTGAGTGAAGTCGCTCAGTCGTGTCCGACTCTTTGTGACCCCATGGGCTGTAGCCTACCAGGCTCCTCCGTCCATGAGATTCTCCAGGCAAGAATATTGGAGTGGGTTGCCATTTCCTTCTCCAGGGGATCTTCCCGATCGAACCCTGGTCTCCCGCATTGCAGGCAGACACTTTAACCTCTCAGCTACCAGGGAAGCAAAGGTCTGTCTAGTCAAGGCTATGGTTTTTCCTGTGGTCATGTATGGATGTGAGAGTTGGACTGTGAAGAAGGCTGAGCGCCGAAGAATTGATGCTTTTGAACTGTGGTGTTGNTCCTTGGAAGAAAAGTTATGTCCAACCTAGATAGCATTTTCAAAAGCAGAGACATTACTTTGCCGACTAAGGTCCGTTTAGTCAAGGCTATGGTTTTTCCTGTGGTCATGTATGGATGTGAGAGTTGGACTGTGAAGAAGGCTGATCGCCGAAGAATTGATGCTTTTGAACTGTGGTGTTGGAGAAGACTCTTGAGAGTCCCTTGGACTGCAAGGAGATCCAACCAGTCCATTCTGAAGGAGATCAGCCCTGGGATTTCTTTGGAAGGAATGATGCTAAAGCTGAAACTCCAGTACTTTGGCCACTTCATGCGAAGAGTTGACTCATTGGAAAAGACTCTGATGCTGGGAGGGATTCAGGGCAGGAGGAGAAGGGGACGACCGAGGATGAGATGGCTGGATGGCATCATGGACTCGATGAACGTGAGTCTGAGTGATCTCCGAGAGATGGTGATGGACAGGGAGGCCTGGGCGTGCTGCGATTCATGGGGTCGCAAAGAGTCGGACACGACTGAGCGACTGAACTGAACTGAAAAATCACAGCCTGGAGCAGGCCGGCATGCTGTCATGGCAACGCGTTGCCGGAGGGCGGGGCGGAAGTGACGCAAGGCTATATCCGCTTCCACGACACCGGCACTTCCGGATTGGAAGGCAAGGGGACGACGCGTTTGGCCCGTAGGTGAGAGCGCTTTTCAGTTGTTCCGGTTTTTTTCCCCAGTGATCGTGTTTGAACCGAGCTGCTTATGGCCGCTTGTCTTCATCTCCCCAGAGGCCTGCGTTGGCCCCAGGTCCCCAGGGACGGACGTGGTGCCTGTTTTCTCGCAGCCGCTCCAGGCCCTTCCACGCGGGAACTTTCGTTTTTTGTTGTTTTTTTTTTCTATCAGCCCCGGAATGCCCATCCCGGGGCCGAGCGGGGTCTTCATGGAACCCCAGAGTAGGGAGGGAATCCTGGACCAGGCTTGGGCACGTCCCTGCAGGGCAGGAAGTGGTCTATTCCGAATATAAATAGGGATGAAGTGAAGTGAAGTTGCTCAGTCGTGCCCGACTCTTTGCGACCCCATGGACTGTAGCCTATCCATGGGATTTTCCAGGCAAGAGTGCTGGAGTGGATTGCCATTTCCTTCTCCAGGGGATCTTCCCGACCCAGGGATCGAACGGGTATCTCTTATATTTCCTGCATTGGTAGGTGGATTCTTTACCACTAGCGCCACCTGGGAAGATCTGAAATAACCATTTCAAGAAGAGTAGGCAAGTGAGCCTTCTGGAGCACTGCTGTTCTCAGAAAACGTAAGAACACAAGCCACGTGTGTCATTTAAAATTTGCTACGTTAAAAAAACGTAAAAAGGAAAGAGAGTTAGGAATGCACGTACTGAGCAATATCCAAACCATCATTTCATCGTGAAAGCAGTAAACAACAGTATGGGTGAGCTATTTCTCTGTCTCTGTTCCAAGTCTTTGAAATGCAGTGTGTATTTACGCTTAGACGCAGTTTGGCCTAACCACGTCTAAGCACTCGGCAGCTCGTGCGGCTCGTGGCTGCCGTCCTGGGCAGCGCAGAGCTAGAGAGACAGGGCTCCGTGGCTGGTCACTGCTCGGGTCCCAGCTGTAGTCAGCAGCTGAGGGCTTAAAGCAGTGCCCGTCTGCCCAGCTGTGAGTTTTTTCCTCCAACTGTTCTTAACAGTTCCAGGGCAACCAAAGAGAAGGCATTCATTCATTCTCAAAATATATTTATTGGATTCCTCCTGTGAACCAGCCACTGTGCTAGACGCTGGGGCTCTGGTAGTGGAGGAGACAGCCAAAGCCCACTGGGCCCTCTCTGAACAGGCCATCCAGTTGCGGCCGTTACACTGCTTACAGCTGAGGTCTCAGAGAGTCAGAGATGGGCGTCCATGTATCTCCGAGGGACGCCAGGAAGAGAGGCCTCCACCAAAGCTCCTGGTGCCTCCGCTGAAGGTGCAGTCGTGAGGCTGCGGATTTGGCTTTTAGCCTGATCAGTCCACATGTTTGTCATTCCCTGACCTTCCAGCTACACTATTCTTTTTTTTTTTTTTTAATTTATTTATATTTGGCTGCTGCAGGGGCTTTCTCTAGTTGTGGCGAGCAGGGGCTGCTCCTGGGTGCGGTGCACAGGCTTCTCACCGGGGGGCTCCTCTTGTTGCAGAGCAGAGCACAGGCTCTAGAACACAGACCCAGTTGCTCCGCAGCATATGGGATCTTCCTGGACCGGGGATTGAATTCAGGTCCGCTGCATTGGTAGGGGGGACTCTGAACCACCGGACCACCAGGGAAGCCCCACAACCCTTACAGCTCTTTACTACCTAGGAAAACGTAGGTACCTTCTGTAGAAAATGTGCGTAGCATTCCAAATTGAAAGACCATTGATACAGAGAGGTCTCCAGAATCTGTTCTTAAATGAAAATTGCAAAATGCATATTATAAAATACAAACACTGTGTGAGGGGCTTTCCAGGTGGTGCCAGTGATAAAAACCCTGCCTGCCAATGCCAGAGACAGAAGAGACGCAGGCTCGATTCCTGTGTGGGGAAGGTCCCCTGGAGGCGGGAACGACAGTCCAGTCCAGTGTTCTTGCCTGAAGAATCCCATGGACGGAGGAGCCTGGTGGGCTACAGTCCAGAGGGCCACAAAGAGCCGGACACAACCAAAGTGACTTAGCACTCACGCACCTTCTATGTGAGAAAGGAGGAGGGATATGCATAGATTACTTTGATGTTTGAACCATGTAATCATATTTCCTACTTACAGAAAAGTAAAATCTTAAAAATTGAAACCCAGAAGCAGTACAGAGCAAGGAGAGTTATAAGACATGTTTGTAAAATTATATTTTTAACCATGTCTTCTGTGAAGCGGGCTTCCCTGGTNTCTGGATCCTTTCTCTAGTTGTGGCGAGCAGGGGCTGCTCCTGGGTGCGGTGCACAGGCTTCTCACCGGGGGGCTCCTCTTGTTGCAGAGCAGAGCACAGGCTCTAGAACACAGACCCAGTTGCTCCGCAGCATATGGGATCTTCCTGGACCGGGGATTGAATTCAGGTCCGCTGCATTGGTAGGGGGGACTCTGAACCACCGGACCACCAGGGAAGCCCCACAACCCTTACAGCTCTTTACTACCTAGGAAAACGTAGGTACCTTCTGTAGAAAATGTGCGTAGCATTCCAAATTGAAAGACCATTGATACAGAGAGGTCTCCAGAATCTGTTCTTAAATGAAAATTGCAAAATGCATATTATAAAATACAAACACTGTGTGAGGGGCTTTCCAGGTGGTGCCAGTGATAAAAACCCTGCCTGCCAATGCCAGAGACAGAAGAGACGCAGGCTCGATTCCTGTGTGGGGAAGGTCCCCTGGAGGCGGGAACGACAGTCCAGTCCAGTGTTCTTGCCTGAAGAATCCCATGGACGGAGGAGCCTGGTGGGCTACAGTCCAGAGGGCCACAAAGAGCCGGACACAACCAAAGTGACTTAGCACTCACGCACCTTCTATGTGAGAAAGGAGGAGGGATATGCATAGATTACTTTGATGTTTGAACCATGTAATCATATTTCCTACTTACAGAAAAGTAAAATCTTAAAAATTGAAACCCAGAAGCAGTACAGAGCAAGGAGAGTTATAAGACATGTTTGTAAAATTATATTTTTAACCATGTCTTCTGTGAAGCGGGCTTCCCTGGTGGCTCAGAGGTTAAAGCGTCTGCCTCCAATGTGGGAGACCCAGGTTCGATCCCTGGGTTGGGAAGATCCCCTGGAGAAGGAAATGGTAACCCACTCCCGTATTCTTGCCTGGAGAATCCCATGGACAGAGAAGCCTGGTAGGCTACAGTCCACTGGGTCGCAAAGAGTTGGACACGACTGAGTGACTTCACCTTCACCTTCTGTGAAGTACATTTCTATTCCTGTACTCAACCTCCAGAGTGCACGTGCTCTGTATAAGAACTGACTTGGGGGCCTTATTAAACTTCATTCCATCTAACTGCAGAACTTGGGCTCTTCTTTGACCCACTAATAAGGCCCATTCAGCTTCTTTCTCAAAGAGATACTCTTTTAGTTTGAGGTCAGTGGTTGCCTGCTGTCCTCGCTGTGAACCACAGCTGGGCTAAATGCTGTAAAAGAGAAGTAGTTTGCTGTGAAAGTATATTGTCTGGGGAATAGACAAAGCCCAAGGGATCAGGAAAACTTTCTTTTCTGTCTTTCTCTTTTGTAGATACTTAGTACAATGGCAAGCCACTCCAGTACTCTTGCCTAGAAAATCCCATGGATGGAGGAGCCTGGTAGGCTGCAGTCCATGGGGTCGCTAGAAGTCGGATGCGACTGAGCGACTTCACTTTCACTTTTCGCTTTCACACAATGGAGAAGGAAATGGCAACCCACTCCAGTGTTCTTGCCTGGAGAATCCCAGGGACAGGGGAGCCTGTTGGGCTCCTGTCTATGGGGTCGCACAGAGTCGGACACGACTGAAGCGACTTAGCAGCAGCAGCAGCAGCAGTACATTTATATCCTTCATTTGCTTGTTTTTAACACAAGTGAAAGCAGCCTGTGCCCTTGTTCTGCCCCTTGCTTTATAGTGAACTATTTAAGGCATTCAAGTAAGCGTAGACAAAAATATAACAAACACCCTGTACTCATCACTCCAGTTAAGAAATAAAAGACTACCGGGACTTCCCTGGCAGTCCAGTGGTTAAGACTCTGCACTCCCACTGCAGGGAACAAGGGTGGATCCCTGGTTACAGACCTGAAATCCCACATGCTGTCATAGGCCGTGGCCTAAAAAAAAAAGGAAGAGAAAGAAAAATTTACAGATATGAGAGAAGCTGGCTCTCAACTTGTCCCTAATCCCTGATTTGCCAGTTTACTGTGTTTATAGTTTTGCCGGCAATGGCACCCCACTCCAGCACTCTTGCCTGGAAAATCCAATGCATGGACGGAGGAGCCTGGCGGGCTGCAGTCCATGGGGTCGCTAAGAGTCAGACACGACTAAGCGACTTCACTTTCACTTTTCACTTTCATGCATTGGAGAAGGAAATGGCAACCCACTCCAGTGTTCTTGCCTGGAGAATCCCAGGGACTGGGGAGCCTGGTGGGCTGCCGTCTGTGGGGTCGCACAGAGTTGGACATGACTGAAGCGACTTAGCAGCAGCAGCATGTATATATCCATTCAGAAAAGGTACATGAAACTGTTTTTGTGTTTTAAATGAAACGTATATGGTTGTTCTTTAGTCTGACTCTTTGCAAACTCATGGACCGTAGCCCGCCAGGCTCCTCTGTCCATGGGATTTCCCAGGCAAGGATACTGGGTGGGTTGCCATTCCCTTCTCCAGGGGATCTTCCTGACCCCAAGGATCAAACCTGCGTCTCTTGGCTTGGCAAGTGGATTCTTTACCACTGAGCCACCTGGGAACCATAATGTGTATATTTTTTTAATGTAATATACGTGGTATCATAATGTATATGTTCTTTTAAAGTTTTCTTGAAGAAGCGATGTTCAAGCCAAGCTCTGAAAGATGAAAGGAGGCAGGAGGCAGGGAGGGGTGGGAGGCAGTGGAGAGCATCCTAGAGAGAGGAAATCATGTTTTATCAGACTTTGAGCCAAGGAGAGGATTGGAGCATGTTTGGGGAGCCAAAGAAAGAAAAAGAAAAAAGCATATTTGGCTGGAACACAAAAGAGAGGTAAAAGAGGAGGGAGAACAAGGGCCTCATTATACCAGAGCATTGTTCTCAGCTAGCTGGGTTTTTTTTCCTATATCATAAAGGCAATGGAAGCAGACAAGTGAATTACAGTGAGCTTGCTGTGCATTTAGAATAATAAGAAATTTGTAATCATGACTCCAGGCTTATGTCATGCAATTTCATCTTTCTGTGATTTTGTTTTCTTTCTCCTGAGGCTAACGTATAAAATGCTCTGCAAAAATAATCCGTGTTGTTAAGTTCCCCTACAGGAGTAAAATGGAAGGAGAATCAAGCAGATTGGAAACCCAGACTCCCGTTTTTGTGAAGAAGAAGGCTAAGCATTCTAAACATAAGGACAGACATGGGAGGCATTCCCAGGAGAGTCTCAGAGCCGCCCCCCTGGCAAACGAGCAGCGTGATGTAACGAAGAATAAGAAAAAGAGAAAGGACAGACAGCATCTCGGTTCCTCTCCTTTGAAGATATCAGAAATCTGTGATGAGACTGAAATGGCCACATCTAAACCCAAAAAGAAGAAAAAGAGAAGAAAAAGTGCTTTGGGAGTCGATGAGGAAACAGGTGTTGCATGTGTCCTGGTGGATAAAGAAAATATTGAGAACACACCAAAGAATTTCAGAAGCAATGTGGATGTCGTTTATGTTGATGCAAGCAAGGAGCAGAAGTCGACAGAACAGCCGGAAGTAGACAAACCCCATTCAGTTACTAAGCCACATGAAAACACATCTGAGGAACTGCACGGCGAAGTTCGGAAGAAGAAGAAGAAGAAGCATAAAAAACGTCAGAGGGAAGTTGAATCCTGGGACGCTGTCCAGGAAAGTCCGGGTGCAAGCATCGCCCTGCCCAGGGCAGCCTCCCAGGACAAGGAACCGCAGCCTCAAGTGGACCAAGAAGATGGAATTGTGCAACTCTCAGTGTCTGCGGGTCACAGCAAGTCCAGGAAAAGGAAGAGGAAGCATCCAGATCCCCCAGAATTCGAGGCCTTGGCTGCGCCTGAGAGGGCTGAGAGCATGTACTTGGAGGGATCCCAAGTGGCAGACGAGGTCGAGACTACAGGAGGCAGTCAGGACTCCAGCGGCCTCAAGAAAAAGTCTAAGAAAAGGAAGCGAAGATCTCTTGAGAGCACCGTGGAGCCTGGTGATTTTTCAGTGTCCAGGAGGAACTCTGAGGACACACCTCTTGATTCCCTGGAAGGTATCTTGGTTGAAGGAAGTGAGAAACCCAGGCCACAAGAGGAGAATCCCCAGGCCTGTTCCAAAAAGGTGCAGAGGTAACATGATGGTGTACGTCTTGTGTGTGAATCCTGCCTGTGACCTCTTTGTTCAGCCCAGCTATAGTGAGTGGTAGAAATCATAAAGAGGTGGACCATCCGGGTATAGAGTGACGTGCAGAACTAACTGCGTAACTTGGCAGGGACCTTCCTTTCTTTGTGTATATAATAAGGCAGTTAGATTCTGTTTTCACTGAGAACTTTTTCTTTTGTATTCAGTTCAGTCACTCAGTCGTGTCTGAATCTTTGCGACCCCATGAACCACAGCACGCCAGGCCTCCCTGTCTATTACCAACTCCCAGAGTCCACCCAAACCCATGTCCGTCGAGTCGGTGATGCCATCCAACTATCTCACCTTCTGTCGTGCCCTTCTCCTCCTGCCCTCAATCTTTGCCAGCATCAGGGTCTTTTCAAATGAGTCAGCTTTTCACATCAGGTGGCCAAAGTATTGGGAGTTTCAGCTTCAACATCAGTCCGTCCAATGAACACCCAGGACTGATCTCCTTTAGGATGGACCAGTTGGAACTCCTTACAATCCAAGGGACTCTCAAGAGTCTTCTCCAACACCACAGTTCAAAAGCATCAATTCTTCGGCACTCAGCTTTCTTTATAGTCCAACTCTCATATCCATACATGACCACAGGAAAAACCATAGCCTTGACTAGATGGACCTTTGTTGGCAAAGTAATGTCTCTGCTTTTTAATATGCTGTCTAGGTTGGTCATAACTTTCCTCCCAAGGAATAAGCGTCCTTTAATTTCATGGCTGCAATCACCATCTGCAGTGATTTTAGAGCCCAGAAAAATAAAGTCAGCCACTGTTTCCCCATCTGTCTGCCATGAAGTGATGAGACCAGATGCCATGATCTTAGTTTTCTGAATGTTGAGCTTTAAGTCAACTTTTTCACTTTCCTCTTGCACTTTCATCAAGAGGCTCTTTAGTTCCTCTTCACTTTCTGCCATAAGGGTGGTGTCGTCTGCATATCTGAGGTTATTGATATTTCTCCCAGCAGTCTTGATTCCAGCTTGTGTTTCCTCCAGCCTGGCGTTTCTCATGATGTACTCTGCATATAAGCTAAATAAACAAGGTGACAAGATACAGTCTTGATGTACTCTTTTTCCTATTTGGAACCAGTCTGTGTGTTGTTCCATGTCCAGTTCTAACTGTTGCTTCTTGACCTACATACAGGTTTCTCAAGAGGCAGGTCAGGTGGTCTGGTAAGCCCATCTCTTGAAGAATTTTCCACAGTTTATTGTGATCCACACAGTCAAAGGCTTTGGCATAGTCAATAAAGCAGAAATAGATGTTTTTCTGGAACTCTCTTGCTTTTTCCGTGATCCAGCGGATGTTGGCAATTTGATCTCTGGTTCCTCTGCCTTTTCTAAAACCACCTTGAACATCTGGAAGTTCACGGTTCATGT
>SJYH01003506.1:154813-166777 GCA_006408735.1 Sylvicapra grimmia | reverse complement strand
CCGCCACCACAACCCTAAGTTCCTTCTTTAAGTGTCTGACTCTCTGGCTCTGAAATTCTGTGCATAAGTTTAAAAGGCATTTTAAGACCCCAAAATTACCTTTGTCTATATGCACATAGATAGGAGAAAGGATTAGAGAACTTAGAATGTTACTGGAGTAGGAAGAAAACTTGAATTAGGGTTCTCCTAATAACAGAAGTTTAGATATTGTTGTTTACATAGTTATCATTTAAATATGCTGGCTGATGAATAAATGCAGGAGTTTTCATAAGCCACTTTGTCTGAGTTCTGGCGCCTGGGACAGGTTTCCTCCCCATTTCCTTATCACTGACTTTCTTCTCTTTGCTGACTAGAAGATTGTCCTGGCTTGAAGTAGTTTCATATAAAAGTTAAATGGCCTAGGGCCCAGCTCACGTCATCCTCTGTGTCATCTCATCAGGACATTTTAGGTCACTCATAACGAGGCGGGAGTGTTCTGGGCCGTGGTTCTTGTGTTGAGCTGTGAACCTGTGCAGACCGTTGACCCTTTGCTCAGACAAGCGCGTACAGGTTCAGTTTCTTTTGGTTTCAGTTACCTGAGCAGCTAGCTGATAGAGTTGACCAAGAGCGGCTTTGGACAGCTGATTGAGTTTCTGGGGCTGAATTAATGATCAATACATAGAAAACTGTGTTTCTTTATACTGCAAAGGGGAAAAGATATGGCCATTGTTAATTGCACTGAAGTACTGAACTGAACTGAGTGGTAACTATGAAGACCCTAAATATTGACTTACCTAATTAACAACCATTTTTATAGAACGTAACTCATTGAAAGAGTCCCAGAGGTGTCTTGAATATCCATGAGCGTAGAAGAGGGCCTGGTTTATTAGGAAGTCAATATCTGAAACAATAAAGTTGAGAAACACTAAGATACGAAGCAGTGCCTTGTGGAAACAGGGCTGAGGGCTGCGTGCTTACCTTCTTGTCAGCCCCAAAGGTGTATCGAGTTAGTAAAGCTATTCAGTACATTAAGGAGTTCAGACATCATGGACTGAATCAACTGCAGGATCCCTGCAAGCTTTAATGTTGTCACAGTCATTGTAAGAAAAGAATCTGAAAGCCACTGGGCATGTGACCCATCGAGGTTAATCAACCCAGTTTTTCTCCTTAGGTCAGAACCTACAAATGAACACGAAAGCAATTCGGCCAAAGAGTCCGAAGCTAAATACTTATCTGAAGATTCGCGAGATTCCAACGATCCGGAGGTGGACTTGGAGTCTGCAGTGAAGCAGCTGCAGGAATTCATCCCCGACATCAAGGACAGGGCTGCCACCACAATCAAGCGGATGTACCGAGATGACCTGGGGCGGTTTAAAGAATTCAAAGCCCAGGGTGAGCTTGTGGACTGAGCTTGAATGTTGGTCAGACGACTTTGCTATTCATATGTGTGTAAATTGCCCTGATGGAGAAGGCAGTGGCACCCCACTCCAGTACTCTTGCCTGGAAAACCCCATGGACGGAGGAGCCTGGTGGGCTGCAGTCCATGGGGTCGCTAAGAGTCAGACACGACTGAGCGACTTCCCTTTCACTTTTCACTTTCATGCATTGGAGAAGGCAATGGCAACCCACTCCAGTGTTCTTACCTGGAGAATCCCAGGGACGAGGGAGCCTGGTAGGCTGCCATCTATGGGGTCACACAGAGTCAGACACGACTGAAGTGACTTAGCAGCAGTAGCAGTAGCAAATTGCCCTGATCTCCTTTGTGCACCAGTTCCACTTTACAGGTTTACGGGAAGCATCCCTTAGCTGCTTTCAGCTTCATCTCCTTCCAGAACCATCAGCTGTGCTATAAAATTAGCAAAATGAAGTGCAATGGTTTTCCTCTTTTTTGATGCAAGTTTTGTTAGGGGAGGTGAGGGAAGAACAAGGCTGAAAGAACCAGGTGAACACAGATGAAGCCTGGAAGATGCGGGGAAAGGGGTTAAGTGGCTAAGAGGCTGGGAAGGATGCACCAGTGAGATTAAACGAAAATACTCGTTTCAAATATCATCGGCTTTGATGAGATGTAATTTCCAGGATGTTAATTGGAGGGTGAGCTGGTGGTAGTTGCCATAGTTTCAAGTATCACCTGGCTTGGTCTCCTCCTTGATTTCACTGTGTTACAAGAACCTCTCAAAAAGCCTATTGGATTTCAGGATGAACTGCAAGTGTAGGGCTTCGTACTGCAAATGAGTGCTTTTTACTCATGACTATCTGCCGTGTGACACCCGGTGCTACTGCTTATTGAAAAAAGTAAAAAGAGGGCCGTTAGCCTTACAGAATTCATCATGTTGATAAGGTTAGTTTTTTTAAAAAATAGACAAGCTAAGCAAGAACAATTCACTGAGCAATATCTAGAGAAGGACCCCATTTTATTTCTGTATTCTGTGTTGAAATTTTCATGAGAATGAATTTATAAAAAGATTTTAAAAATAAGTGTGGGACCTCCCTGGTCCAGTGGTTAAGCCTCCTCACTTCCACTGCAGGAGGCATAGGTTGAATGCCTGGTTAGGAACTAAGATCCCACATGCCATGTGGCTTGGCCAAAAAATAAACAAGTCTAAGGATGGGAAGGTGTACTGTGTAACGCAATCAATAATAATGGGACTTAAGTGCTTAGAGTTATGACAAGGAATAGAACGTGAGTCGCTGTGACCTTGACCCCTCTATCCCCCAAGGTCCACACACACAATATACATACGTGTTCACGTAGTGCAAGCCAATTGGCAGCACTGCTTTAGGGGACTGGGTGGCAGAGGAGAGTGAAGGGGGCTTCTTTTAAACTTCTGTTTCAATAGTTTGAATTTTTAATGTATATTACTCTTAATATTTCTTTAACTCTATAAGAAGAGATGGATGCCACAGCGGAGGTCACAGTGGAGTAGGGTGGCCAGGGAGGACAGTGTGGCTTGAGCTGAACTCTAGGGGAGCGGATGTCCAGGGCCCAGGCGGGGGCTGCTCCCTGACACGAGGGAGGGGCTGACAGGCACTGTGTCATAAGTTGCTGAAGACCTAACATTGGTTTGCTCTCATTCACTGTTGACAGTTGTGTGTCTTTTCCTCCTGCCCCCACCACCCCCCAATCCTAGGTGTCACTATTAAATTTGGCAAGTTTTCCGTGAAGGAAAATAAGCAGTTGGAGAAGAATGTGCAAGAATTCCTGTCCCTGACGGGAATCGAGAACGCAGACAAGCTGCTGTACACAGACAGATACCCGGAGGAGAAGGCTGTGATCACCAACTTAAAGAGGAAATACGCGTTCAGAGTGCACATCGGTAAGTTTAGAACTGCGGGCTCTTCGAGCCTCCACAGCCTTCCAACCTTATGTGGATAATCTCGGTGACTACTGAGCACAGGGTCTGGCCCACCCACTGCAGCAGTGCATGTTGGCTGCTGTGTTAACAGTCCTTTTACTGCCAACCTGTACTTCCAGGGGTTTGGAGCGTGTTCGCTAGTGCGTTGACAGATGTTGTAACAAATGATCAGCTTCCAGGTTTCCTGCATGCTTACGCTTCAGTCCTGTCTGACTCTCTGCTACTAGGTAACAGTTACACTTTTGGTTTCTCTCACAATCCCATACTGTGTATTTTTTTTTTTTTTTTTTTGCATATGCTGCAAAAAGCGCATCCCTCTGTGTGCCAGCATCTCCCAGGGTCTTTGGTAGAGCCGTGTGTGTGCTTTGAGCTGGGACCCTCGTCTTGGAGGTATACTTGGAAAGTCAGAGGAGGTCGTGAAGCAGTATAGGTTTGGACTGAAAAAAAAATCTCTTGTGACTCCCCTGGTGGTCCAATGACTAAGACTCGGCGCTCCTAATTCAAGGGACCTGGTTTTGATCCCTGGTCAGGGAACTAGACCCCACGTGCTGCAACTGGAAGAATTTCCATGCCACGACTAAGACCTGGTGGAGACAAATAAATAATAATAATAGTAAATCTCTCTTGTATTTAAAGAGGAGAATTTCTTAGGTTTTTGTCTGGAATGCACAAAGGAAAGCAGAACAGTCAGCCCCTGCTAGGGGACCATTTCATCTTTGGAGTGGAAAAGCAGGAAAAAGCTTATTCGCTTGGAAAAGTGTTTTGTTTTATCTACAGAGAACTGCTGGCGTGTGTCCTCCACCTCAGCTTCCCCTTCTCCTATTTCAGTGCCTTTGCCTCATGAGGTTCTTATCATGAATTTAGGAGACCAGAAGCCAGAAAGCCTCTGTACTGAGTATGTAGGTTTCAGAGACCATCAAGGAAATGGGATTTTTGTATCAATATATCTGCTCCCCAAGACAGCTTCCTGCAGGACATAGGAAATTCCGGCCTCCACCTGGGGTCTAGGATCGCTCATGTAGTCAAAAGGGGCTCTTGTGGGTTTCTTTTATAATTGCAGCTGCATTGCCTGCCATACTCCCGGTGTCCCTCTGACCACCTCTGTTCTGGCTTCAGGTAAGGGCATTGCCCGGCCCTGGAAACTCGTATATTATCGAGCAAAGAAGATGTTCGATGTTAACAATTACAAAGGCAGGTAAGAAAAAACGGGAGCAGGACATTTTTCTCTGGTCTTTGTGATAATATAAGTCAAAGGGTCCACAACAAGATGGAGAAGATTCTTGTGTGCGAAACGAGGTGTGTTGCCGTGTGTGTGTCTCCAAGGACCCTTTCAGGCGTCACCTCGTGAGTAAATCTTCCACAATATCTCTCTTTCTAAACTCCTAGTTTGTCTTTCTGCTTTTGTCTTAGCACGTGCCACACGCGCTGCCTCTTACTGTTCCTCGTGAGCTTTTCTCGGTGGCCTCCCAAGCTGTAAGCTCCTTGGGAGCCCAGTCACTGTTTCTCAGTGTGGCGTGCCTGCAGCGCTGAGCCCAGTGCTTTGGGTTTCTGGTGGATGTTGGAAGGTGGAGCTGAGCACAA
Source organism: Sylvicapra grimmia (assembly GCA_006408735.1). Classification (NCBI taxonomy): domain Eukaryota; kingdom Metazoa; phylum Chordata; class Mammalia; order Artiodactyla; family Bovidae; genus Sylvicapra; species Sylvicapra grimmia. The sequence continues at coordinate 161,864 of SJYH01003506.1, read as the reverse complement.
GTAGGAGGTCGTCCCCACGTGATTCAGTTGCATCAGTGCAGAGAGTTTCATGGGGCGATGGCCAGTCTTTCCTCTCTTTTTTTCCTAAATAAAATACCCAATTATNGTTGAATGCCTGGTTAGGAACTAAGATCCCACATGCCATGTGGCTTGGCCAAAAAATAAACAAGTCTAAGGATGGGAAGGTGTACTGTGTAACGCAATCAATAATAATGGGACTTAAGTGCTTAGAGTTATGACAAGGAATAGAACGTGAGTCGCTGTGACCTTGACCCCTCTATCCCCCAAGGTCCACACACACAATATACATACGTGTTCACGTAGTGCAAGCCAATTGGCAGCACTGCTTTAGGGGACTGGGTGGCAGAGGAGAGTGAAGGGGGCTTCTTTTAAACTTCTGTTTCAATAGTTTGAATTTTTAATGTATATTACTCTTAATATTTCTTTAACTCTATAAGAAGAGATGGATGCCACAGCGGAGGTCACAGTGGAGTAGGGTGGCCAGGGAGGACAGTGTGGCTTGAGCTGAACTCTAGGGGAGCGGATGTCCAGGGCCCAGGCGGGGGCTGCTCCCTGACACGAGGGAGGGGCTGACAGGCACTGTGTCATAAGTTGCTGAAGACCTAACATTGGTTTGCTCTCATTCACTGTTGACAGTTGTGTGTCTTTTCCTCCTGCCCCCACCACCCCCCAATCCTAGGTGTCACTATTAAATTTGGCAAGTTTTCCGTGAAGGAAAATAAGCAGTTGGAGAAGAATGTGCAAGAATTCCTGTCCCTGACGGGAATCGAGAACGCAGACAAGCTGCTGTACACAGACAGATACCCGGAGGAGAAGGCTGTGATCACCAACTTAAAGAGGAAATACGCGTTCAGAGTGCACATCGGTAAGTTTAGAACTGCGGGCTCTTCGAGCCTCCACAGCCTTCCAACCTTATGTGGATAATCTCGGTGACTACTGAGCACAGGGTCTGGCCCACCCACTGCAGCAGTGCATGTTGGCTGCTGTGTTAACAGTCCTTTTACTGCCAACCTGTACTTCCAGGGGTTTGGAGCGTGTTCGCTAGTGCGTTGACAGATGTTGTAACAAATGATCAGCTTCCAGGTTTCCTGCATGCTTACGCTTCAGTCCTGTCTGACTCTCTGCTACTAGGTAACAGTTACACTTTTGGTTTCTCTCACAATCCCATACTGTGTATTTTTTTTTTTTTTTTTTTGCATATGCTGCAAAAAGCGCATCCCTCTGTGTGCCAGCATCTCCCAGGGTCTTTGGTAGAGCCGTGTGTGTGCTTTGAGCTGGGACCCTCGTCTTGGAGGTATACTTGGAAAGTCAGAGGAGGTCGTGAAGCAGTATAGGTTTGGACTGAAAAAAAAATCTCTTGTGACTCCCCTGGTGGTCCAATGACTAAGACTCGGCGCTCCTAATTCAAGGGACCTGGTTTTGATCCCTGGTCAGGGAACTAGACCCCACGTGCTGCAACTGGAAGAATTTCCATGCCACGACTAAGACCTGGTGGAGACAAATAAATAATAATAATAGTAAATCTCTCTTGTATTTAAAGAGGAGAATTTCTTAGGTTTTTGTCTGGAATGCACAAAGGAAAGCAGAACAGTCAGCCCCTGCTAGGGGACCATTTCATCTTTGGAGTGGAAAAGCAGGAAAAAGCTTATTCGCTTGGAAAAGTGTTTTGTTTTATCTACAGAGAACTGCTGGCGTGTGTCCTCCACCTCAGCTTCCCCTTCTCCTATTTCAGTGCCTTTGCCTCATGAGGTTCTTATCATGAATTTAGGAGACCAGAAGCCAGAAAGCCTCTGTACTGAGTATGTAGGTTTCAGAGACCATCAAGGAAATGGGATTTTTGTATCAATATATCTGCTCCCCAAGACAGCTTCCTGCAGGACATAGGAAATTCCGGCCTCCACCTGGGGTCTAGGATCGCTCATGTAGTCAAAAGGGGCTCTTGTGGGTTTCTTTTATAATTGCAGCTGCATTGCCTGCCATACTCCCGGTGTCCCTCTGACCACCTCTGTTCTGGCTTCAGGTAAGGGCATTGCCCGGCCCTGGAAACTCGTATATTATCGAGCAAAGAAGATGTTCGATGTTAACAATTACAAAGGCAGGTAAGAAAAAACGGGAGCAGGACATTTTTCTCTGGTCTTTGTGATAATATAAGTCAAAGGGTCCACAACAAGATGGAGAAGATTCTTGTGTGCGAAACGAGGTGTGTTGCCGTGTGTGTGTCTCCAAGGACCCTTTCAGGCGTCACCTCGTGAGTAAATCTTCCACAATATCTCTCTTTCTAAACTCCTAGTTTGTCTTTCTGCTTTTGTCTTAGCACGTGCCACACGCGCTGCCTCTTACTGTTCCTCGTGAGCTTTTCTCGGTGGCCTCCCAAGCTGTAAGCTCCTTGGGAGCCCAGTCACTGTTTCTCAGTGTGGCGTGCCTGCAGCGCTGAGCCCAGTGCTTTGGGTTTCTGGTGGATGTTGGAAGGTGGAGCTGAGCACAAGTAGGAGGTCGTCCCCACGTGATTCAGTTGCATCAGTGCAGAGAGTTTCATGGGGCGATGGCCAGTCTTTCCTCTCTTTTTTTCCTAAATAAAATACCCAATTATGGTCTGTTTCTAACACTCCAGATAAAACAAATGTAGATTGGGCCTCGGTTGTGGGTAAGCACTCTGCTTCGGGACAAAGGGGTGAGCAGAAAAGGGTCAGCCCCCGCCCGTGAGGGTCCAGACAGCCACCCCGGGCGCAAGCACTGGTCCCGCCTCCAGGAGGCAGGCAGTGTGAGCCTATCAGGGCCATTGGGTCCTCCTTAGCGCCATGATTCTAAACCAAGACATGCGTGTTATCAGATCTTAACACAGATAGGACCTTGGTTTCCTTTTTGAAACTTTTGCTGAAAGAAAGCAAGCTGAAGTAGAGGAAAGGTGTTCCACGGGGACTGACGCCTGTCCCGCCACCCCTTCCCAAGCCGCAGTGTCACACTGCTGTCGACAGAACTTTAAGAAAATCCACCAGATGGCATGTTCAGTGGGACTTAAGAGAATGCTTCTGCTAAATCAGTGTTGACAAATGGGGTAACCTAGGTGTGGGAATGACGTTTTTAGAATAATGGAAGTCTATCACTCTGATCATAAAGTTCACTGGTGCCATATTCATGCTGTGGTGGCCATGTACCCTAAGATTGTTTTTACAGTTTAAGGAATTCTTACGTGAAAAAGCCACAGAAAGTCAAAAATCAAAGAATTGAAAGGCTCCAAGGGGCTGCAGAGGTCAGAACACTTGTCTCCTCATTTTCATCCACTCAGTTTCTCAGCACCTCTTTTCTGTGGCTGCAAAGGTGCTCTTAAGTCATTTTTTAAATCTCAGTAAGACCCTGCCTGCCCTGGGAAGGAGACTGCTAGCAAGCTTGATTCTTAGTGGTGAAGGATTGCCATTCAATGCCATTGAACCATTCTCTGCTCGATACATTTCTGAGAACACTGGAATCTTAACTGTCCTGAGATAGTTGTGGGTCACTATCACTAGAGATGGTTAGTATTTTATAAAGGCTGCTTTCGTGTCATATTAGTAATAACATCAACCACCACTTCCCCCACCCCATCCATAAGGAATTGTAGAATGTCATAAAGATGGCTTTTTCTTCACTTAAACATTTTAGGTGGTTTGATCTCAAAAATCTCTTTATAGTGCATTTTAGTTCTTTTCTTGAATATCTTTGCTTTTATGTGGGGTTCATACACCTTAACTTCCTTAAACTGACAGATTTGTGCTAAGCCACCTGTCACATCTTTATTGAGTGTCTGTTACGTGTCAAGCACCGTGGGTACCACAGCGTAGAAAGTCCACAGGGGCCCTCCCTCCAAGGACGTCCCTCCAGAGCTGTCTGTCCCAGGACCACCACCCTCACATGGCCGTGGAGCACTCAAGCCTTGCTGTTCTGAAGAATAAAATACACACTGGATTTAGAAGGCCTAGTATGGAGAAGAAGCGAAGTGAAAGTCACTCAGTCATGTCCAACTCTCTGCGTCCTGGTGTGTGGAATTCTCCAGGTCAGAACACTGGAGTGGGCAGCCTTCCCTTCTCCAGGGGATCTTCCCAACCCAGGGATCGAACCCAGATCTCCTGCGTTGTAGGCAGATTCTTTACCCGCTGAGCCACAAGGGAAGCCCCAGTGTGGAGAAGGGAATATAAAGTCCCTTATTCATACTTTGAGGTTCTGATTACATGTTGAAATGGCTGCAGGTTTAATACATTCAGTTCAGTTCAGTTCGGTCGCTCAGTCGTGTCCGACTCTTTGCGACCCCATGGACTGCAGCATGCCAGGCCTCCCTGTCCATCACCAACTCCCGGAGTTTACTCAAACTTTAATACATTGGGTTAAATAAAATGTGTTATTAAATTAACTCATCTAAAATCAAATAAAATTAATTTTCACACAACCCCTAGAAATTTCTGAGTGACACAGTTGACTCAGACAACATTTCCATTGGCCAGTGGTGGCGTGGAGAAAGTCAGGCAGACTAGGGAGCCACAGTTCACAGTTGGAAGCGGTGACGGGGCAGTGATGGGAGAGCAGGGCACCGCCAGCCCTGACGGTCGGGAAAGCCTCGCTGCAGGCGCACCATTTCCACTGCATCTGAACCGCCGGCAGGAGCTTTCCAGGGGGTCGAGTGGAAGGGAGAGGAGAGCCTCCCATCACAGGTCTAGAGGCCAAGGTGACTGGTGGAGCTGAACTGTGGAGAGTGCTGGCCTTTGCGGGCATAGTCGAAAAGTCCAGCTTTTATTGTTCAGAGCCTTTATGGGTCTGGCTGGAGAACAGTGATATCCATGTGCCCTGGCCTCTGCGTAAGTGAGCCAGGCCTCTGGCCAGGGACCACGGTGACCGATTTATAAGATGCCCACAGGTGAGATGGGCTTCCCTTGTGGCTCGGCTGGTAAAGACTCCGCTTGCAGTGCAAGAGACCTGGGTTCGATCCCTGGGTGGGGAAGATCCCCTGGAGAAGGGAAAGGCTACCCACTCCAGTATTCTGGCCTGGAGAATTCCATGGACTGTACAGTCCATGGGGGTCACAGAGAGTCAGGCACAGCTGAGTACTTTCACTTCACTGTCCCGGGTGAGATGCCGAGGCAGGAAGGGGGGGCTCTGGTCCCTGGTGGCTGGTACCCTGATGGCCCACCCCACTTAGCCACTTCAGCACCGCAGAGTGCCCAGGGAGGGTACAGGTTTTAAGCTTATGGTTCCTGCTCAGCTGTGACCTGTTTTCTCTTCCTCTTAGGTACAGCAAAGGAGATACCGAGAAGCTGAAGATATACCAGTCCCTGCACGGGAACGACTGGAAGAAGATTGGCGAGATGGTGTCTCGAAGCAGCCTTTCCGTGGCCCTGAAGTTCTCCCAGATCAGTGGTCGTAAGTCGTGGTCCCTGGTGCCCACCCGGGTGAACAGCCCAGCCCAGAATGACCCAGGGCCTGGGCATCACTGCCCACCTGTCTGCTGAGACAGCCGTCACTTTTTCAGCCATTCCCTGACTGATTCACTTCTTCGTGGGTCTGGTTGAAACCACACAACCCTTACTCACCAGACTCGTTTCTGTGCTGCACTGAGCTCAGTTCAGTGGCTTCCAGCCTGACTGTGACTGCCAGATAAACCGAGACCCGAGGAAGCCAGCAGACAGGAAAGCCTGGGCCGCTGAGGTCAGTTCCCCAAGGTGGCCCGGAGACCAGGAAGCCAGCGGACAGGAGAGCTTGGGCCGCCGAAGTCTGTTCCCCAAGGTGGCCCGGAGGCCGTTGCAGGGAGGGCCTGTCAGATGCGGGTGCTTCCCACAACCAGGGTTGGCCATCTCCGGTCTTTTTTCCTTTCTCGTGTCTCTTTCATTATAAGCTGCCTTGGTTGTATTCTCCACATTAAAAAAAATCCCCAGTTAGCTTTAAGAGGCACTCCTTCGCGGGTGTTGGCATCAGCCCAGAGGCTAAATCAGTGTTGGATTTCCAGTAAATACTTGAAGGTGGAGCTGAGCACGAGTGTGAGGTCCCTCCAGCGTGATTCAGTTGCATCAATGCAGAGAGTTTCATGGGGCGATGGCCAGTTTCCCGCCCCGCAGGCAGAACACGGCAGTGGGTCCCAGCCAGGTGTCTGCGTGTCTGCGTGCAGTAGAGCCCAAGGGGGTTGGAGACCAGCCTTCTGTGCCATCAGTGCCAGCCCAGCCTCAGCGTGGCCAGTTCTGCCAGTTTCCAGGAAGTAAAGCAACCGTCTGAATTTGCGTGCGCATGTGAAATCAAAATATCTTTGGGGAATTTTACCTTTTTTTACTTGGGACTCTCTTGACTTTTAAACATCCATCCTAATTGTTATTGAGGAAATAGTAACAGTAACACTCTGAGGCCAAATCAAAGATGGGTGTAGCCTGCTGGGTGGCGGGCGGCGTAGCCTGCCGGGTGGCGGCCTCATCCTTAGCATGTGAGCAGCTAGACTAGGAGAGGGCGCTCTGGGTGCTCTGGCGCCTGCAGCGGCGAGTGGTTGTCGAGGTTCTCAGGTGCCTTCATCGCCACGTGCTGCAGTGGCCTCACTGCGCCATGAACTCCACTCCAGGAGCTCTTGTGGGTAGTTACGCGTATAACGTGGAAGACCTTTGGTTGCTTTTTTTCCCACTAAATGTTTAGGGAACTCACACTGCCTGCAGGAGAGATTACTCTTAGAAAGAACGAACGGCTTTTTCAAAGTTAAAAACAAAAAATAGATTGCTTTTAGAAAGGGTTTTGGTTTTTTTTGGCCATTGGTTGTGTGTGTGTGCACACATGTGCGTGTGTACACACTCTTGGTTCTTAAAAAGAGTCCGTGGGCACTTTAGTAGTCTCATCTTGATTTGCATGTAAACTGTGTAATTCAGATGTTGCCCGTTATCTTTTGGAAAGAGGCTGATATATTTTTGTTTCTAAAGACTTTTGTTTTTCCAGAGCAGTTTTGGGGTCACGGTTAAAGTGAGAGGACGGTACAGAGCTTTCCTGTATGCCCCCACCCCTCACACGCACAGCCTCCCCCACCATCAGCAGC
>SJYH01003506.1:128468-149699 GCA_006408735.1 Sylvicapra grimmia | reverse complement strand
AGGTTAATCATACCAGCCCTCCCTCTACTCCAGCCCCCATCTCCACCCCCAGGACACCTGAGAAGAGTGAATGAAACATGTGTAGAGTCTCTTAAAGAACTCACCAGTTACGACTGGCAGGAGGAACCCACGCGACCCTCACCCATGACCAGCCTCCTACCATCTGCCACGTTGGCTCTGTCATCCCTCCCTCCCTGTGCCCCTCCTGCTCCCCGTTCCAGGGGAATAGAATCGTTTCCATCAACCACTTGAGAGTTAGTGGTGGACAACGTGTCCTCAGCAAGGATGTTACCTGCGTCAGCGGCACAGTGATCACGCCCGGGCATCTGCCTGGCTGCAGTGCTCTTCTCTAACACACAGCCCCGTGCGGATTTCACCTGTTGTCCCAGAAATGCCCTTGGAAGCACATTCCCCTGGGTTGTCTTAGAATCCAACCCAGGATCTGTCTCCTTAGTGTCATCTAATCTGCAAAATTCTCCTGCCTTTGTGTTTCTTTCTATCATTGCAGTGTCGTTGATTTGTTTCACGTGTATAGCAAAACAATTCAGTTTTGTGTGTGTGTGTGTGTGTTTTCAGATTCTTTTCCATTTAAAAAAAAATTGTATTTATTTTGGCTACACTGAGTCATTGTTGTGGCACTGCCCCTCCACACGTGGGATCTTAATTCTCTGACCAGGGATCGAACCCACGCCCCCTGCGTTGGAAGGCAAGTTCTTCACCACTGGGCCACCAGGGAAGTCCCTCACATTCTGTTCCATTATTACAAGATGTTGAATATGGTTCCCTGGGCTGTATAGGTCCTTGTTGTTTATTTGTTTGTACACAGCAGCATCTATCTGTTAACCCCTTTGTCTTCAGTGATGTTGAAACTGTGGGAGAACACAGGCTAGTCGTCCTGTAGGCTTGCCCCAGCTGAAGCTTGTCGGAGGCGCCTTCGCGGCTAGATTTGAGATTTGAGTTTTGTATTTTACATAGGAGTCCCTCGTGGGCGGGGCTGGGTCTCTGTCACCAGGTCCCCCCCTGTCCTGCGGCCTGTGGCTCTGACGGGGACCCCTGGGCTCTGCCTCCTCTCCCCTTGTAGAAAGTGGCAGCTTCCCTCCCGGGGGCAGGAAACAGCTGCAGGAGATATTCTGAGACCCCCTCAGGCTCCTCTTCCTCTCCAGGCCTCGCTGTGCTGATCATTTGCATTTCTCACCTGAGGAGACCCGTTTCACGCTCATCCGCTGTCACTCTCTGCCTTTGTTGCTACGGTCCTTGCATTTGCACCCAGTGAAGGAGAGGCCACCCCTCCTAAGATACGAAGTCGCTGCTGGCCCAACAGGGAAAGCTGGCCGGCATAGCCCTGTGCCTCTAAGCCCAGCAGATTGCCAGGCACTGTGGGGCTCAGGGTTGTGGGCTTTGGGAGGCAGGGCATTGAAGGACCTTCTGGCCTTTAAGTTTGAACGGTGGAGCCGGGAGCAGGGCTCCTGCAGCCTGGCTGCCTTTCAGAAGTGTGGCTGCTGATGTGAGGTTGCCATCGATCCATTAGGAAGGGTGTAAACTGGTTCTAGTGGTTAGTTATTCATATCTCAGGATTATGGACGAAGCATAGTCCATAAAGCATCAGTTCAGTTCAGTAGCTCAGTCTTGTCTGACTCATTGCAACTCAATGGACTGCAGCACTCCAGGCCTCCCTGTCTATCACCAACTCCCGGAGTTTGCCCAAACTCGTGTCCATTGAGTTGGTGATGCCATCCAACCATCTCATCTTCTGTCGTCCCTTTCTCCTCCCGCCTTCAGTCTTTCCCAGCATCAGGGTCTTTTCAAATGAGTCAGTTCTTCACATCAGATGGCCAAAGTATTGGAGTTTCAAACCATAAGGCATAGTAGTTAGTTATTTACATCTCAGGATTATGGACAAAGCACAGTCAGTTTTGGTTGGTTGTTTTTACTTGGCATTGGAATCATTTAGTGGCAGGCCCTGTCAAGAGTCACACACGCCCACGGTTCCAAACCCTCTCCTTTTTTCTAGCTCATCTCAGCAGTACGCCATCTGTTCTTCAGTTGATGGGTCCCTAAGGGGAGGTGTCGGGCTTTGAAGGAAGGGGATCCTGCTGTGCACCCCACCAACTCCCACCCCAAGAAGTATTCATGTGGACATATCTCTCCCTTTGCCATATCAAACCACTTTTGAGAAACCCTGACTTTTCCAATAAGTGTTTGGGTATCTTGCAACATTGCCTCAAATCACATTTCTTAAAGTGGATTTTTAGTGATTTTAAGTAGAATTATATACTTAAATATTGAATGTTCTGGTTAAGATTTAGAAAACTCAGGACTTCCCTAGAGGTGCAGTGGTTAAGAGTCCGCACTGCCAATGCAGGGGGCGTGGGTTTGATCCTTGGTCGGGAAACTAAGATTCTACATGCTGTGTAGCATGGCCAAAAGATTAAAAAGAAGAAAAAAGAGATTTAGGAATCTCAAAGCTATAAAATAGACATCATGGCATCCAGTCAAATACTGTTGGAAGTAGAACGTTCTCAAAGTTTTAATAATAAATTAAAACAGTGAAAATAATTAAACTGAAAGTTTGGTCTCCTCAGGTTCTTGAAGCCTCCCTCATGAATTATTTAGGCAGGATTTTAAAGACAGCATCCCTGCCTAATGAGATGTAACACCCACTTCACTTGAAAATGTTACTTCTTGAAGCCCAAGCTTTGATCTGCAGAGCAGTCTGGCACAGGGCACTGTGGGAAGAAGGAAGGCTTTCCAGATGCCTGAGAACTTGGCCTCTGCAGTCAGACGGACCGGGCGTCAAGTCCTGGGACCCTGCTTGGTGTTCAGCCGGCCTTCGTCCGGGGGGCCCCTCGCTTGTCTCTGTGCCGACGTTCCTCATTTGCGGGGTGGTTGAACGCGTCCGTAATCAGGACTGAAGGGGACAGTGCCTGGGGCACAGAGTGCGCTCGGCGAGCCGCCACTGCCACAAAGAGGCATAAAGAGCCCAGCTGTCTTCCACGTGTGTAGCAGATCAAATTATTCCCGCTGATCATATAACATCTAGATTAGCTAATTGTCAAAACAAATTATGTCACACTTTTATGGTTTAAGGGGGAAGACATCCCCAGGAGGGCTTCCCTTGTGGCTCAGCTGGTAAAGAATCCACCTGCAATGCGGGAGACCTGGGTTCCATTCCTGGGTTGGGAAGATCCCCTGGAGAAGAGAAAGGCTACCCACTCCAGTATTCAGGCCTGGAGAATTCCCTGGACTGTATAGTCTGTGGCGTCGCAAAGAGTCAGACACAACTGAGTGACTTTCACTTTCACGTGCCCAGGAAGTGACATTAGTGAATTTTCAATTAAAAAAAAAAGTTTTTAAGATTTGGTTGTTTCCATCCTGCTTATTGTAAGTGGAAAATGAACTTGACTCACCAGCACACCGTAAATGTCCACTTTCTTTAGCTCTGCAAAATTAAAAATCCAGACCCCTGCCTTTGCATTATGACAAATATATAGTTACCCTAACTGTAGTAGTTAAAGTGTAGGACTTGCGAATAATGCCATTTGTAGCCACATAGATGGACCTAGAGATTATTGTAGTTAAGCGCAGTAAGTCAAAGAAAGACAAATATCATGTGATATCATTTACATGTGGAATCTAAAAAAATGATACAAATGAACTTATTTATGAACAGAAATGGACTCATGGACGTAGAAAACAGATTTCTGGTTACCACAAGAGAATGGGAAGGGGTGAGGGGATGAATTAGGAGTTTGGGATTAACATATATATACAACTATATAAAATAAAACGACAAGGACCTACTGTATAGCACAGGGAACTATGCTCCATATCCTGTACTAATCTATGATGGAAAGAATATGTGTGACGTGTGTGTGACTGAATCACTTTGCTGCACACTTGAAACTTAATATTATAAATTAACTTCAATTAAAAAAAAATCTGATAGCCAAAAAAGTATAGAATTTGGAATGGACCCAAGCGACGTCCCAGCCCTTCCCCTTTACAGCTATAAAACCTTGGCTGGCTCTCTGTGCCTCGGTTTCCCCATCTCCAAAGTGAGGGCTCAGAGTCGGAGCCCCCTCGCAGAGCGGCGGTGAGGCGTGTGGGTGCTCCGTGGTGAGCGCGGAGAGCCGGGCTGAGGACACGCACGCATCAGCCTGTGCGCACTAGTATTAGAGCTTGCCTTCCTTTCCGGTAGCTTATTCTAGTTTGGACAGAATTCGTCTTATTGTACTGCTGTTTTTCTCCCTTTCGTATGTGTGTGTTTAAGTGAACAGTAGCTTTTCATATCTCTTATTTTTCTCACACATGTGTAGACATGAGGATTAAGAAAGCTACTTGTGTCTGTAGACCACCCCTTAATCAGTGCGCTTAGTCCACAGGACTGAAATGAGTTATTTTGAACTGCCACTAACTTTTTGACACCTTTTCCTTTCTAAAGGGATGTTCCCCCGTCTTACGTCCAAACTAAATTTTATAAACTGAAAGCTACCTGCGTTCCCTTTTGGCAGAAGAAGACTTTCCCAGGTCAGTGTTTTCAGTATTTGAATAGTTAAAAACAGCACATGGAGGCACACATTGGTCGTGTGACCTTGGGCAGGTGACTTCTGGGAACCTCGGATTCTTCAGATTGAAAACTGACAAATTATAACCCCTACCTGGGGCTTCTCTGGCAGCTCAGTGGTAAAGAACCTGCCTGCCAATGTAGCGACATGGGTTCAGTCCTTGGGTCGCGAAGATCCCCTGGAGAAGGAAAGGGCAACCAATTCCAGTATTCTTGCCTGGAGAATCACACGGACAGAGGAGCCTAGCAAGCTACAGCCCATGGGGTCACAAAGAGTCAGGCACAACCGAGCAAGTGAACACCCACACATGCAACCCCCACCTTTTTTTGAACGTACTAGAAGAGCTGACAGACTTATAAAATGTGGTCTCCAGGGTGCTGGGCACTTAGCAAGCACTTGACGTGTAACTGCAGTGATCCTGGGTTGCACACACCATACACTCACACATGCTCACACCACGTGCCTGCACACACTGTTTCACAGGCAACCGGCTGTGCCCAGCTCTTTCTCTGCAACCTTTTGTGAGTGATTTGCATATGTAATTCTCAAACCTAGACCATGCGAGTAAGTAGTGTACTGTAAAGTACACAAAAGCAAAACCACTTGCAGAGGATGCGTGCATGTGACAAGGTACACCGGACACAGGAACTAACTTACATAATTGGAGATGCAAACACATACTCGTATTTTGAAAGTTCTCAGCTTGAAGGTTGCTATGTTGGGGGCTTACCCTGGGTTTCACCGCAGATACAGTGCATCCTAGTGTCTAGGCTGGGTCCAGAGGCTAGATTTTTCTCTAACAGACTCTAACAGCAGAGTCGCCAGGACCCTGCCCAGCATCAGTGTCTGGGAGCTGCTGCCTCTGCTCTGCAGTGTGTGACGAATTGCTTCCTGCATTCAGCAGACCCCACTTCCTGGGTTTGAATCTGACTTCACCCTCCTGACTCCATGACTTTGGGCAAGTTACATAATGTCTTTATGCCTCATTTGAAAACTGGGTGAACAATAGTGCCTACCTCTCATAGGATTTTTTAGCGGGTTGAACGAGGGACTGTGAGTGAACCAGTAAGAGCTGGGTCTTGGCACAGCGTAAAGCCAGTAGCGATACATTGTCATCATAAGCACCCTCTGTCCTTGACTTTGAAAAGAGGCATTGTCAGACCATCTCAAGATTCAATCTCTTTTCTTTAGAGATCATAGACTACCTTTATGAGACTAGTCTACCGCTGCTTAAAGAGAAGTTGGAGAAGAAGATGGAGAAAAAGGGGACTGAGATCCAGGCTCCAGCAGCCCCTAAGCCCGTCTTCCTGTTTCGAGACATCTTTTATTATGATGACGATGGCAGTGAGGGAGAAGACAGAGATGAAAAAAGTTAAGCAGCTGTTACTCTCTCTTGTCCATTTTTCTAGGTTTGGTTTTATTTATAGATGTCAATAAAGATATTTTCACTATTGATTTTTACTAAAGAAGGGTCTGAAAATGATAACTTACATTCTGGAGCATTTAAACATTGGTTCACATTTCATATTCAAGTCTGTCTGAATGTGAAAAGAAAGGTGAGTTTATGGGTTGACTTAATACTTCTGTGCCATTATGTCAAGAAGATCCCCTGGAGAAGGGAATGGCAACCCACTCCAGTATTCTTGCCTAGGAAATCCCGTGGACAGGGGAGCCTGGCGGGCTACAGTCTTTGGGATTGCAGAGTCGGACACGCCCGAGTGACTAGCATTTGAATGGTTTTCACAAAACAGCAAAGTCCCAGATCCTTCTATTGGCAATAAGGTAGTCACGTCTGAAGAACATTTTCTCTTTCTTTTTTGGCTGCACCGTGCAACTTTTGGGGTCTTAGTTTCCTGACCAGGTACTGAACCCAGGCCCTAGGCAATGAAAGCACAGAATCCCAACCACTGGACCGCCACGGAATTCCTCCAGTGAACATTTTCATGGTGTGGATTCAACTATGTGCCCACTCGGCACAGGAAGAACGTCAACGGTTTTGTTAGTGCACGCCGTTCTGCTTTCTGCTTTTCAGTGTTTAGACATATGTTCTGTGTGTGTGTTAGGTAAGTGGTACAGGGAGGTTTGTGTTTCCACAGTCCAGTTTCAGTTCCCGTGTGCCCGTCACGGTGGATGTATCTTATCTTCCTATGTGTGATTCTAGTGTTGAAGATAGGTGTTGCCCATAAAAGTGGCCCTTTCAAAGCCAGTCACAGAATTCACCTGCTGTTTAACTGGAAAACACAAACCAGCCAGCAGTCTCTTCCACTGCTTCTGGAAAAAACTGCCTCCGTTAAGACTTACTGACAGATGCTGTCTGGGTCTCGGTCACAAGCCATACCCGATGGAAGCCGAAAGGTAATTTTAACATTGGGCTAGTCCATCGATCTGGAAAGCAAACCACTCTAGATATTTCAAACAGAATTTAGTATAGGGATTTAGGTTATGAAATTGTTCACAGGACAAAGGTGCAAACGGGAGAGAGGCTGAACTGCCCAGCGACGGGGAACTGAGGGGAAGCGGCTACAGCCCCGAGCGGCCCCGGTGAACACGCCCTGGCGCTGACTCTGCAGGCTTGGGGCTGCCTGCTGCTGCAGGAGCCGGTGCCGGTGCACCTGTGTCTGCTTAGAACACAACGGCTTCTGCCTCCCTCCTAGCCTAGCCTCCCACGAGTGCCTCCCGTGGGCGGCCCCTTGGCAGAACCCTGCTGGCGAGGGGAGTCAAGTCCCCAGGCTTCTAGCCTCGTCTTTACAGGGAGAGCTTAGAAAAGGAGGTGTGTGTGAACAGCGTCCCATTCCATGCTGTCCCCCTCCGTGCCGAGATGCGACACCCCCTCCCCTGAGTATTCTCTGGTGGTGTTTATGTAGCATCATGATGTGCGATGTTGGTTAACTCATCCACAGAGCTAGACATTCTCCCAAACTTACCATCATGGGAGAAGGAAGAATACAGAGAACGAGTTTAGGAGTCCTCAGTTCAGTTTACTTTAGTCACTCAGTTGTCCAGTTGTGTCCAACTCTTTGCGACCCCATGAACCGCAGCACGCCAGGCCTCCCTGTCCATCACCAACTTCCGGAGTCCACCCAAACGCATGTCCATCGAGTTGGTGATGCCATCCAGCCATCTCATCCTCTGTCGTCCCCTTCTCCTCCTGCCCTCAATCTTTCCTAGCATCAGGGTCTTTTCAGATGAGTCAGCTTTTGTATCAAGTGGCCAAAGTATTGGGAGTTTCAGCTTCAACGTCAGTCCTTCCAATGAACACCCAGGACTGATCTCCTTTAGGATGGACTGGTTGGATCTCCTTGCAGTCCAAGGGACTCTCGAGTCTTCTCCAACACCACAGTTCAAAAGCATCCATTCTTAGCGCTCAGCTTTCTTTACAGTATATCCCCAGCCCTATCACCATGTTGTACACACAATAGACCCTCAATAAATATTCAGGAAACAAGTGAGGATTTTCTATTTAACAAGCATTTTGCCCTAGTCACCTCTTTCTGTCTGTCAAACATACCAATCTTCATGCTGATGGGAATATGACTTCCCTTGTGGTTCAGCTGGTAAAGAATCAGCGTGCAGTGTGGGAGACCTGGGTTTCATTCCTGGGTTGGGAAGATCCCCTGGAGAAGGGAAAGGCTCCAGTATCCTGGCCTGGAGAATTCCATGGACTGTATAGTCTTCGGGGTTGCAAAGAGTTGGACACACTGAGCGACTTTCACTTCTGGAGGACAATGTGGTAGAATACATCAGAGCCTTAAGCATGTACATATTCTGAGTGTCTGAACAGGTCCTCTGGGGGCAGGACGCCTTCAGGGAGACCGAGAAAGCCAGGTGGGATGTCCACTGTGCAGCAGACAAAGAATATGAACCAATGTGGGGGGGCCAAGGCCAGTTCTGTGTCCTCCAGAAACCGCAAAGCCAGGCACGGTGCCTGGCATAGAGTGCCACCCAAGACCACCTTTTGCCCCCCAGGTAGCGGTGGGACTGGAATCTTCTACTGCAAAGAAGGACAAGGAGGCACCTCTCTGACCCCTCCCTGCAGCAGGCCTCCGAAGCAACCCAGGAAGTCCCAGGGAGTCAGAGGAAGAGAAAGGATGAAGGAAATAGAGTCAGGGTGGAGCAACACCAGAAGGCCGGGGTCTGCCGCGTCTGTGTGAAGATAAAGAGGCCACNCCAGGACCCTGCCCAGCATCAGTGTCTGGGAGCTGCTGCCTCTGCTCTGCAGTGTGTGACGAATTGCTTCCTGCATTCAGCAGACCCCACTTCCTGGGTTTGAATCTGACTTCACCCTCCTGACTCCATGACTTTGGGCAAGTTACATAATGTCTTTATGCCTCATTTGAAAACTGGGTGAACAATAGTGCCTACCTCTCATAGGATTTTTTAGCGGGTTGAACGAGGGACTGTGAGTGAACCAGTAAGAGCTGGGTCTTGGCACAGCGTAAAGCCAGTAGCGATACATTGTCATCATAAGCACCCTCTGTCCTTGACTTTGAAAAGAGGCATTGTCAGACCATCTCAAGATTCAATCTCTTTTCTTTAGAGATCATAGACTACCTTTATGAGACTAGTCTACCGCTGCTTAAAGAGAAGTTGGAGAAGAAGATGGAGAAAAAGGGGACTGAGATCCAGGCTCCAGCAGCCCCTAAGCCCGTCTTCCTGTTTCGAGACATCTTTTATTATGATGACGATGGCAGTGAGGGAGAAGACAGAGATGAAAAAAGTTAAGCAGCTGTTACTCTCTCTTGTCCATTTTTCTAGGTTTGGTTTTATTTATAGATGTCAATAAAGATATTTTCACTATTGATTTTTACTAAAGAAGGGTCTGAAAATGATAACTTACATTCTGGAGCATTTAAACATTGGTTCACATTTCATATTCAAGTCTGTCTGAATGTGAAAAGAAAGGTGAGTTTATGGGTTGACTTAATACTTCTGTGCCATTATGTCAAGAAGATCCCCTGGAGAAGGGAATGGCAACCCACTCCAGTATTCTTGCCTAGGAAATCCCGTGGACAGGGGAGCCTGGCGGGCTACAGTCTTTGGGATTGCAGAGTCGGACACGCCCGAGTGACTAGCATTTGAATGGTTTTCACAAAACAGCAAAGTCCCAGATCCTTCTATTGGCAATAAGGTAGTCACGTCTGAAGAACATTTTCTCTTTCTTTTTTGGCTGCACCGTGCAACTTTTGGGGTCTTAGTTTCCTGACCAGGTACTGAACCCAGGCCCTAGGCAATGAAAGCACAGAATCCCAACCACTGGACCGCCACGGAATTCCTCCAGTGAACATTTTCATGGTGTGGATTCAACTATGTGCCCACTCGGCACAGGAAGAACGTCAACGGTTTTGTTAGTGCACGCCGTTCTGCTTTCTGCTTTTCAGTGTTTAGACATATGTTCTGTGTGTGTGTTAGGTAAGTGGTACAGGGAGGTTTGTGTTTCCACAGTCCAGTTTCAGTTCCCGTGTGCCCGTCACGGTGGATGTATCTTATCTTCCTATGTGTGATTCTAGTGTTGAAGATAGGTGTTGCCCATAAAAGTGGCCCTTTCAAAGCCAGTCACAGAATTCACCTGCTGTTTAACTGGAAAACACAAACCAGCCAGCAGTCTCTTCCACTGCTTCTGGAAAAAACTGCCTCCGTTAAGACTTACTGACAGATGCTGTCTGGGTCTCGGTCACAAGCCATACCCGATGGAAGCCGAAAGGTAATTTTAACATTGGGCTAGTCCATCGATCTGGAAAGCAAACCACTCTAGATATTTCAAACAGAATTTAGTATAGGGATTTAGGTTATGAAATTGTTCACAGGACAAAGGTGCAAACGGGAGAGAGGCTGAACTGCCCAGCGACGGGGAACTGAGGGGAAGCGGCTACAGCCCCGAGCGGCCCCGGTGAACACGCCCTGGCGCTGACTCTGCAGGCTTGGGGCTGCCTGCTGCTGCAGGAGCCGGTGCCGGTGCACCTGTGTCTGCTTAGAACACAACGGCTTCTGCCTCCCTCCTAGCCTAGCCTCCCACGAGTGCCTCCCGTGGGCGGCCCCTTGGCAGAACCCTGCTGGCGAGGGGAGTCAAGTCCCCAGGCTTCTAGCCTCGTCTTTACAGGGAGAGCTTAGAAAAGGAGGTGTGTGTGAACAGCGTCCCATTCCATGCTGTCCCCCTCCGTGCCGAGATGCGACACCCCCTCCCCTGAGTATTCTCTGGTGGTGTTTATGTAGCATCATGATGTGCGATGTTGGTTAACTCATCCACAGAGCTAGACATTCTCCCAAACTTACCATCATGGGAGAAGGAAGAATACAGAGAACGAGTTTAGGAGTCCTCAGTTCAGTTTACTTTAGTCACTCAGTTGTCCAGTTGTGTCCAACTCTTTGCGACCCCATGAACCGCAGCACGCCAGGCCTCCCTGTCCATCACCAACTTCCGGAGTCCACCCAAACGCATGTCCATCGAGTTGGTGATGCCATCCAGCCATCTCATCCTCTGTCGTCCCCTTCTCCTCCTGCCCTCAATCTTTCCTAGCATCAGGGTCTTTTCAGATGAGTCAGCTTTTGTATCAAGTGGCCAAAGTATTGGGAGTTTCAGCTTCAACGTCAGTCCTTCCAATGAACACCCAGGACTGATCTCCTTTAGGATGGACTGGTTGGATCTCCTTGCAGTCCAAGGGACTCTCGAGTCTTCTCCAACACCACAGTTCAAAAGCATCCATTCTTAGCGCTCAGCTTTCTTTACAGTATATCCCCAGCCCTATCACCATGTTGTACACACAATAGACCCTCAATAAATATTCAGGAAACAAGTGAGGATTTTCTATTTAACAAGCATTTTGCCCTAGTCACCTCTTTCTGTCTGTCAAACATACCAATCTTCATGCTGATGGGAATATGACTTCCCTTGTGGTTCAGCTGGTAAAGAATCAGCGTGCAGTGTGGGAGACCTGGGTTTCATTCCTGGGTTGGGAAGATCCCCTGGAGAAGGGAAAGGCTCCAGTATCCTGGCCTGGAGAATTCCATGGACTGTATAGTCTTCGGGGTTGCAAAGAGTTGGACACACTGAGCGACTTTCACTTCTGGAGGACAATGTGGTAGAATACATCAGAGCCTTAAGCATGTACATATTCTGAGTGTCTGAACAGGTCCTCTGGGGGCAGGACGCCTTCAGGGAGACCGAGAAAGCCAGGTGGGATGTCCACTGTGCAGCAGACAAAGAATATGAACCAATGTGGGGGGGCCAAGGCCAGTTCTGTGTCCTCCAGAAACCGCAAAGCCAGGCACGGTGCCTGGCATAGAGTGCCACCCAAGACCACCTTTTGCCCCCCAGGTAGCGGTGGGACTGGAATCTTCTACTGCAAAGAAGGACAAGGAGGCACCTCTCTGACCCCTCCCTGCAGCAGGCCTCCGAAGCAACCCAGGAAGTCCCAGGGAGTCAGAGGAAGAGAAAGGATGAAGGAAATAGAGTCAGGGTGGAGCAACACCAGAAGGCCGGGGTCTGCCGCGTCTGTGTGAAGATAAAGAGGCCACCAGCCAAGGAATACAGGAGGCCTCTAGGAACCGGGAAAGGTGAGGCAGTGGCTTCTTCCCCAGCATGCCAGGGACGCAGCCTTGATGACGCCTTGATCAGAGACCCATGTCAGGCTTCCGACCTGCAGAGCTGTAACGCAAGCATCTGCGTCATTTAAAGCCACTAAGTGGGCAGCAACAGGAAACTCCTGCCCTGCCGGCTCTCTCCTCTGCACTGGAGACCTCGCAGATCCAGAGGCACAGGCTCTACGTGCCAGGCTTCAAGACCACCAGTGCTCCATGAGCCAACCCAGGCCCTGCAGGGCTGTGGGTAAGTGGGAAGAGGTTCCAGTCAGCCCTTGGGGAGGCCAGAGTTCTACCCCGGGCCCCAGTGGGGAACAGGCCTGCCAGCTGCTGCACGTGGAAAAGAGCACTTGTGCTTTGGAGTCTGAAGGGCCCGAATCCAAATCCTGAATTGGCCCTTTACTAAGTACGTGACTGTGGACAAGACACTTAACCTTTTGCTGCCTTAGTTTCCTTCTGTGTAAAATGAGGAGAGTGGTACATGCATTAGAATATTGTTAGATTAAATAAGTTCACACAGGTAAAGTGCTTAGAACAGTGGCTGACACCTAATAAATGCTCCAAAAAAATGTGGGAAAAAAAGAATCTACGTATTCTGTGATCCAGCAATTGTACTTCTAGGACCTAAAGAGAAAACAGAACAAGTGTAAAAGACTGGCAGATTTACAATATGTAACCTAGAAATGAGTGTTCCTTATAGGAAATGCACTGTATTATGGTATATTCCTTGAAGCAAACATTGTTCAGTCTCAGGCATGTCCAGCTCTTTGTGACCCCATGGACTGCAGCATGCCAGGCTTCCCTGACCTTCACTATCTCCCGGAGTTTGCTCAAAACTCCGGTCCATTGAGAATGGAATATTAGGCAGTAATTAAAAAATGATGATAGATTTGGTTAACATAAAAGGTGAACAGTATTATCATCTAAAATACTGAAGTACTTTCTGTATTTCGTTCAGAAAGGTACATAGGTTTTCTTAATTTTGTTACCAGTAAAAGAAAATTGTGGAAATACAGATGCATTAAAATGTATAGGAGGAATGAAACCCGAAGTGCTGACAGTGGTTCTCTCCGGGCAGTGGGATGGTTGAGTTTTGGGGCTAGAACTCTCAATCTGCAAATGCCAGAAAATCAGACTCAGGTAGACCAAAGGGATTTGGAAACTCTCGAGACTGGAAGTCCAGAGGGAGAGGATGGGTCCAGTTACTCAGCATCCTCAAAAACGTGTGTTCTTGCTGATTCTCGGCTCTCCCTTCTCCTGAGTCCACTTCGTCTTCAGTCCACACAAGGGGGGGCCCCTTTTGCCCCGAGGATGTCTTCATGGAGCCCCATGTTAGAGCATTCGTATTATTTAAATAGAGGGTGCCATTCAAAGAAGAGGACAAGAGCTGCTGCTCACGTCCTGGCTTTTCCAGCACCCAAATTAGAGCTTGGGCCCAATTCTGAGCCATCGCTGCAGCCAGGAAAACAGGATGGTCTTCAACCTACCTGCGTCCTTTCTGGAGCTCAGCATGGCTATGTGACTGAAAGGGTAAATGGCCCAGCGGAAAACCGGGGTCGCAGTGTAGCAAGAGAGATGAATGGACTCAGAAAGCAACGCACACACGCGGGAGTGCGGGTAATCACCTGTGCTGTGGATTTGACCCGACAAACTCGGGCACTTTGTGAAAGTTTAGTTTTTTAATTTTTTCTCATCCCTAGCTCCATGCCCCTCCACCCCCCCCAAAAAAAAAATCTTACCTTTGCCAAACACCCTTTTTACATATGAAGATCCCGAAAGGTGGAAGACAGAGACGGGACGGCTCGACTGTATTTGTCAAACGCAGGTCTGTGAGGAGAGAAAAGGGAAAACCCTGAGTTTGGTTTGAATGTGTAGACTGTAGGACTGACAACGACTATTTGAGGAGACCCCTGTCCACAGCACGGAGAGAGAAGAGACGAAAAAGCCACACTAGAGTGATGGGTTGGTGTGTTAACTCCACCAGGGTGAAAGTTGGAGCCATGAAACGAACAACCCCATTAGAGTGAGAAAAAGGGCAGAAGAGGAAACCTGTCCTCTGCGGAGCAGACTCAGAAACTGAACAGAGGTAAAGAGAAAAAAATGACCTAACACAAGACATTGGAACAAATAAAACTTTTAATAGTCTTGACTGCATTTTTTGCATTCTTGACCCTGTTCTTGGCCACTGAGCACTTTCAATAAGCATGACTTTTAGCTGTTTGTCTTAATTTGTAGACTTCATTGTCTAACGAAGAGGTCCAGGACCACAGCACAAAGGAGGTAAACAATGAGTGTCGTTGCAGGAGCCAGGCGTCTGTTCTCCTCAGAACACTACTTTCAGTTCAACAAACATCGTCAGCCACTTGTGCTGTGAGCCAGGCACTGTTAAGAGCTAAAGATGCAAGAGGGAACCACACAGACTTGGTGCCTGCTTTCCTGGAGGCCACACAACCTAGCACTTCCTGAACACATTTTCAAATTCCCCTCCTGAAATACATGCCACAGTTTTAATTCTTCAACCTCGTCAAATAATCCATTGATCCATCAGCCCACTCCTAGCCTTTCCAGGGCTTCATCATGACAATCCCTCCCTTCTGAACAAGACCTGGGTGAGTCCTTCCATCTGCCTCCTACTTGCACCACAGGAGCCAAGTGTTCCTAGAAGGAAATCACACAACTGAGCTGGTTGAATGCCTGTAAACCTTGAAAGGACCCAGTGTTATCAGCAACCCGCTGACAGGCTTGCTGCTCTTTGACCCGCATCAGCTATTCTGTATATTCAACACTCCCACATCCCTCCTCTGTTCTTTGCATGGTTCATTGAGAAAATTGAAGCCATTCTGCATCAACTCCCTCTCCCCTACACCAAGCAGTCTACCGCGCCTTCATCTGTACTCATTCCTCCTGCTGCCAGCCAAGTCCCTCCACCTGAGCTCTTCAGTCTGTCTCCTCTATCTTAGAGATTTCGAACTTCTGCTGATTTTTCTAAATTGTCACTTTCATCATCTATTCTGGAGGAGAAGCGGATGACATCGGGTGAGATGGTGGAATGGCATCACCGACTCGATGGACTTGAGTTTGAGCATACTCCGGGAGATGCTGAAGGACAGGGAAGCCTGGCATGCTGCAGTCCCTGGGGTGGCAAAGAGTCACACACGACTTGGTGACTGAATAACACCTATTCTGGATCCTTCAAGCCACCTTTGATTCTACGTATACAGAATCAAATAGCACTTTCTGCTACACTCCTTCCACTGCCCTCAACTTCTAATTGTTCATGTTCCTGGAGGCTTTGGGTGGCTCTTCACAGTCTCCCAATGCCTTGAAATAACATCTATAGGTTGATGGCTCTGAAATGGATAGTTAGAGGTCAGATTCTCCCATAACCCCCAAGCTGCAAAATTTATCTTCCTACCTGCCATCTCCACTTAAGCATCTTACACCTCACTTTGACATGTTACAAACAGCTTTCTAGTTGTCTACACACACCTCAGAGTCTCACCCTGTCCCAGACTTTCTCATTGCTGCTGGTGGTGTCACTGTTCACTCTACTGCTCCAGTCAGAAACCTAAGAGTCATCCGTCCTTGCTGTGTGCACCTTCCCCGAGTACCTCCACAGTCAGACCATCAGCAAGCCCCATCAATTCTGCCTCCAAACACTGACCTGCACCTGAGGTGTGCCTCTACCAGCTACCTTAATCTTAGGCATCACCCTCTTTGTATGAAATATACTGACCTCCCTGCATTCACTAGTGGTCCTTTTTCAAGCTAGACTCTCCACAGCTGAAAAATTGGTCATGTCATCACTCTGTTTAGAACCTTTGAAATGATTTCTCACTGCATTTTTGGATAATGTTCAAACTCTATGTCGTTGTCTACAAAGGTTCTGCACAATCTTATCTTTCCAGGTTCCCATTCCCCTCGCTCCACAAAAAAATAAATAAAAATTTAAGGAAACCCATCAGTACAATTCACCATGTTAACGAAGAATAAAATCTACAATGTGGGACCAAAAAATAAGGAACTTGCACTTGATAAATTCCAGATCCAACCAATTAGAATAGAAGGCAACCACCTCAAACTGGTAAAGGTTATCTACAAAAACCTGCAGCCAGCATTATTCTTAAAGGCAACACACTGAAATGTTTCACTTTGAGATAAAAAAAGAGAAGGATTCCTGCGCTCAATTCTTCTCCGCCTTAGCCAGTCAGTGCTGTCAGGGAAGGAAAGGAAGTGAAAGCTACATGGATTGGGAATGAAGGTCTAAAATGGCCATTATCCATAGATGATTTGAGTGTGAACTCAGGAAATCCGAAAAAAAAAGTGAAAGTGAAGTCACTCAGTCGTGTCCGACTCTTTGCGACCCCATGGACTGTAGCCTATCAGGCTCCTCTGTCCATGGGATTTTCCAGGCAAGAGTGCTGGAGTGGATTGCCATTTCCTTCTCCAGGGGATCTTCCCAACCCAGGAATCAAACCCAGGTCTCCTACATTGCAGGCAGATGCCTTACCGTCTGAGCCACCAGGGAAATCCGAAAGACTCTATAAAGGATGCATTGGAATTAATGTGTTAAGCAAAGTTACTAGAGACAAAGTCAATATATAAAAATCAATTCCATCTCTATACCAGTGATAAACAAAATTTTAAATTTTATGTAACTATTAAATTCCTATGCTGCCATAAAAAAATCATCCCAAGGTTTGTGGCCCAAAACCACACAAATTATTATTTTACTGTCCTGTGGGTCAGAAGTCTTGTATGGGTGTAATGAGGCTGAGATCAGGATGTCAGCAGGACTGGAGGCTTTCCTGTCTGGAGGCTCTTGGAGGGAGTCTGGCTCCTGCTCCTCTGGCTCATCGAAAGAATATAGTTCTTGGTGGTTGTGGAGCTGTTTTCCTGCTGGCTGTAAGCTAAAGGCTCAGACCATAACCACAGTCTCCAGGTAGGCAGTGTGGTGTACTGATTAAGCACATGGCCTGGACAACTATGGTTGCTAGCTATGTAGATGCAAGATATGAATGAACCGTGCCTCCCTTCCCTCACTGGTAGAAGCGGACCTATCTTACAGAAGCTTGGGACTTAATGAGAGCTAGTGTCAGTGCTTTCATTATTAACAATCTAGGCCCACATCCAGCGTATGCCCACATTTTGCAGTCATCTCCTCTCCCAAATTCCTCACTCCCAGAAAGTGAAGAAAGTGAAAGCCGCTCAGTCGTATCTGACTCTTTGCGACCCCATGGACTATACGGTCCCTGGAATTCTCCAGGCCAGAATACTGGAGTGGATGGCCTTTCCCTTCTCCAGGGGATCTTCCCAAGCCAGGGATCGAACCCAGGCCTCCCTCATTGCAGGCGGATTCTTTACCAGCTGAGCCACAAGTGAAGCCCAAGAATACTGGAGTGGGTAGCCTATCCCTTCTCCAGCGGATCTTCCCGACTCAGGAATCGAACTGGGGTCTCCTGCATCACAGGCGGATTCTTTACCAACTGGGCAACAGGGAAGCTCCCACACTCCCAGTCCCCAGTGTTTCTCTCTAGCAGCTCTCACACACAGCATCCTTCCTGTCCCTGATTCTCCAGGTGCTATTTCCTTTTCCTGGAATATCCTCCCCACCTCATTTGCTTACCAAACCCTGAAGCACCCTCCAAAGCCCAGGCATCAGGACTTTCCTGCCGGTCCAGTGATGAAGACTGCCCAGGTTAGGGGACATAAGTCCAATCCCTGGTCCAGGAAGATGCCACATGCCTCAGAGCAACTAAGCCCATGTGCCACGACTACTGAACCCCAGTGCTGCAACTGCTGAAGCCTGAATGCCTACAGCCCACGCTCCCCAAGAAAAGCCACTGCAATGAGAAGCCCGTGCCACACAATGAAGAGTAACCCCTGCTCGCTGCAGCTAGAGAAAGCTGGCAAGCAGCAGTGAAGACCCAGCACAACCAAAGTAAAATAATTTTTTAAAAAGAATACAAGCAAGTCCTCTATGAAAATTAAAATATATAAAATTGGGAAATCTAAATTATTGGGGGAAAAGTTAGAGACTTGAATCTCGCTAAGGTACAATTCTAAAGCTTTTCATGCATATAAACTCTACCTGGCATGGGACCAACCTCAAGATAGAGAAGAGCCATAAGTTAAAAGACGCTTACTCCTTGGAAGAAAAGTTATGTCCAACCTAGATAGCATTTTCAAAAGCAGAGACATTACTTTGCCGACTAAGGTCCGTCTAGTCAAGGCTATGGTTTTTCCTGTGGTCATGTATGAATGTGAGAGTTGGACTGTGAAGAAGGCTGAGTGCCAAAGAATTGATGCTTTTGAACTGTGGTGTTGGAGAAGACTCTTGAGAGTCCCTTGGACTGCAAGGAGATTCAACCAGTCCATTCTGAAGGAGATCAGCCCTGGGATTTCTTTGGAAGGACTGATGCTAAAGCTGAAACTCCAGTACTTTGGCCACCTCATGCAAAGAGTTGACTCATTGGAAAAGACTCTGATGCTGGGAGGGATTGGGAGCAGGAGGAGAAGGGGACGACCGAGGATGAGATGGCTGGATGGCATCACGGACTCGATGGACGTGAGTCTGGGTGAACTCCGGGAGATGGTGATGAACAGGGAGCCCTGGTGTGCTGCTATTCATGGGGTCGCAAAGAGTCGGACACGACTGAGCGACTGAACTGAACCTGCTTAGGTGCATTAAACCTCAACAGCTTCCATGAAAGAATTTACTTTAAAAAAAAATAACCTATTTTCATTTCTGGCTGTGCTGGGTCTTCTTGCGGTATGTGGGCCTCTCGTTTCACTGGCTTCTCTTGTTGAGGTGCATGGGCTCTCGGGCCATGGGCTTCAGTAGTTATGGCACACAGGCCTAGTTGCTCCGGAGAATGAGGCATCTTCCTTGACCAGTAATCGAACGCACGTCCCCTGAATCGGCAGGCAGACTCCCATCCTCTGTACCACCAGGGAAGTCCGAGAATTTATTTCCTTTTGAACTTTCTGCATTGGGGTATGACTGATTAACAATATTGTGATAGCTTCACATGAACAGCGAAGGGAAAGAATTCACTTTTAAGAGGAGAAATTATGTACTTTTAAAGTCATATGTAGGAGAAGGCAATGGCACCCCACTCCAGTACCTTTGCCTGGAAAATCCCATGGGCAGAGGAGCCTGGTGGGCTGCAGTCCACGGGGTCGCTAAGAGTCGGACACAACTGAGCGACTTCACTTTCACCTTTCACTTTCATGCATTGGAGAAGGGAAAGTCAACCTACTCCAGTGTTCTTGCCTGGAGAATCCCAGGGACGGGGGAGCCTGGTGGGCTGCCGTCTCTGGGGTCGCACAGAGTCGGACACGACTGAAGCGACTCAGCAGCAGCAGCAGCCATATGTATTTGTATTCATATCAACTGTCCTGCAGTATTATAAACCCACCATGAAAGCCACAACGTTCTGAATCGGTACTTAAAAATATATTTTTAGAATGAAAACTATCAAGAGAGTAATATATGACTTCAACAAAAGTATTATTTTTATTGTATTATAGGCCACTAGCTTGATTTGGCAAAATTTTGTAACTTGGTAAAGTTATTTGTACTTCCAAAATTCCTTGTTTAGTAAATCGTCCCTATGACTGAATGGGCTTTCCTGGTGGCTCAGGAGTAAAGAATCTGCCTGCCAATGCAGGAGATTCAGGTTCGATCCCTGGGTCGGGAAGATCCACTGGAGAAGGAAATGGCAACGCACTTCAGTATTTTCACCTGGGAAGTCCTATGGACGGGGGAGCCTGGTGGGCTGTAATTCCTGGGGGCACAAGAGTCAGACACAACTTAGTGACTAAGCCACCACCACTGTGGGCTGGATAAGTTAGCTGAAAAAGCAAAGTCATTACCTGAGTTTTGTAGCACTGCAAACTTACACAGAAGGATGGCTGTTCTCATCTTTCAGCATCTCACATTTTCTTAGCTTAAAAAATTGTACGTGTCAAAACCATGCTTTTGTGATTTCTAACACATGGTATATCAGGCTGTTGGAATATAATTATTTTTAGACTTGGGACCATAAAGGACCTTTTTTACATGAAGAGCTGTACATTATTTGAAATTACCCAAATGATGTCTTGATTTGAGGCACAAATCCTAGGTACTTATAGCTTTTAGTAACATGGTGCCACTGTGAGAAGAGGGCTGGGGAGAAAAATGATTAATATAGAGTAATTATTAAGTGAATTTCACCACAGTTTATATTTATGGGAAATCTTTATATTGGATGCCAAAGGGCAGGTGCAATCTGGAAAACAATCTAGCAAATATATTTTGTTACATGTTTTATATCAGATAATTATCAACCGCTACAAACTCTGGTGGCTCAGATGGTGAAGAATCAGTCTGCCAATGCAGGAGACTCGGGTTTGATCCCTGGGCTGGGAAGATCCCCTGGAGTAGGTTACGGCAACCCACTCCAGTATTCTTGCCTGGAGAATTCCATGGATAGAGGAGCCTGGCGGGCTACAGTTCATGAGGTTGAAGGGTCGGACAAGACTGAAGTGACTCAGCATGCACACATAACTGGAAAATCAACCCTTCTAACATCTGTAAGAGAGCGGGAAATAAGGGCAGTATGCCGCCTGAAAGACTGGAGGGACAGAGGCAAATACAAAGAACAACGATTTACAGAAACCCGCAAGTGAGAACTGCCATGAGAACCAGTGCTGCTGAAGAAA
Organism: Sylvicapra grimmia; assembly: GCA_006408735.1. Classification (NCBI taxonomy): domain Eukaryota; kingdom Metazoa; phylum Chordata; class Mammalia; order Artiodactyla; family Bovidae; genus Sylvicapra; species Sylvicapra grimmia. The sequence goes on along the minus strand of SJYH01003506.1, from coordinate 128,850 downwards.
ATCTGAACTACAGTTGAGGCTGCCCTGGGGGCTCAGGGACTTTCCTGGTAACTCAGCTGGTGAAGAATCCACCTGCAATGCGGGAGACCCTGGTTCAATCCCTGGGTCGGGAAGATCCGGTGGAGAAGGGATAGACTACCCACTCCAGTATTCTGGTGGCTCAACTGGTAAAGAAGCTGTCTGCAATGCGGGAGACCTGGGTTCGATTCCTGGGTTGGGAAGATCCCCTGGAGAAAAACATCTGCCCACTCCAGTGTTCTGGCCTGGAGAATTCCATGGACTATCCATGGGGCCGCAAAGAGTCGGACACGACTGAGTGACTTTCACTTTCACTGGTGGCTCAGACGGCAAAAAAAAAAAAATCTGCCAGCAATGCAGGAGA
>SJYH01003506.1:106566-118306 GCA_006408735.1 Sylvicapra grimmia | reverse complement strand
CTTGATAGAAAATTTTTTAAACTTGATAATCTTAAAAATTTGCACATTATCAAATGAAATATTAACTTGAAACTTTTATAAACTCAGTAACATTTTATCAACCTTACTAGAAAAGAGACTGAATTATCTTTGTGTTCTCTGTGTAATAAATAATCTTCAACCTCATTGTTAAGGTTAAAGGGTATGAAGTCCAAATACACAACTTTTAGTGAATTGTTTGCAGCTTACATGTTTGTCTCTCAAAATTTTTAGTATCTGTGGGTTTTGTCCATTTAAAAAATTTGTAGTTTGTGGCATTCATTTTACATAAAGACCCACCCTTCAGGTTGTCTAGACTTTGGGCTCTAACTCCTGAACATAGCTTGGATCAATGGGTCTCTGAGTGTAAAAAGCAAATTTGTGGGAGACCAACTTCAGTCTAATTTTATAAAGTTTAAAAACATTCAAAACTTAATATCAGTTCAGTTCAGTTCAGCCGCTCAGTCGTGTCCGACTCTTTGCAACCCCATGAATCGCAGCACGCCAGGCCTCCCTATTCATCACCATCTCTCGGAGTTCACTCAGACTCACGTCCATCGAGTCCGTGATGCCATCCAGCCATCTCATCCTCGGTCGTCCCCTTCTCCTCCTGCCCCCAATCCCTCCCAGCATCAGTCTTTTCCAATGAGTCAACTCTTCACATGAGGTGGCCAAAGTACTGGAGTTTCAGCTTTAGCATCAGTCCTTCCAAAGAAATCCCAGGGCTGATCTCCTTCAGAATGGACTGGTAGGATCTCCTTGCAGTCCAAGGGACTCTCAAGAGTCTTCTCCAACACCACAGTTCAAAAGCATCAATTCTTTGGCGCTCAGCCTTCTTCACAGTCCAACTCTCACATCCATACATGACCACAGGAAAAACCATACCCTTGACTAGACAAACCTTAGTTGGCAAAGTAATGAATGTCTCTGCTTTTGAAATACTATCTAGATTGGACATAACTTTTCTTCCAAGGAGTAAGCGTCTTCTAATTTCATGGCTGCAGTCACCATCTGCAGTGATTTTGGAGCCCCAAAAAATAAAGTCTGACACTGTTTCCCCATCTATTTCCCATGAAGTGATGGGGCCAGATGCCATGATCTTCGTTTTCTGAATGTTGAGCTTTAAGTCAGCTTTTTCGCTCTTCTCTTTCACTTTCATCAAGAGGCTTTTTAGCTCCTCTTCGCTTTCTGCCATAAGGGTGGTGCATCTGCATATCTGAGGTTATTGATATTTCTCCCAGCAATCCTGATTCCAGCTTGTGTAACTTAACATAGTTACAGATTAAAGACAACCGTGGTAAAATGATAAGGAATTGCCTACAGTGGACTCAGAGGCAGGCTGACTTTATGACTTTAGTGGGCGGTAGGCACTGTTTGCCTTCATGGGCACTTTTCTCCTTAAAAATACCAAAAATCATATTTTAGGACTGTGTTGGTATAATGACAGAAGGTAACCATTAATAGATTTTCCTCAACCTAAAATTTCACTTGTTTTCTGATTCTACAAGAAGTTAAAACACTTTTGTGTGTTCCTAGCCCAAGCTACAACTGTGTAATGGAGAAGCCCTTCTGCTCAGTGTTCATTGTAATATTCCGTTTCTTACACCATGGTGAGCAGTTTTAGCATTTTATACAACCATCTTTTCAAGGCTAGTTTAATAACGTATGTAATGCAGCGTGCAAGGATACAAATGAAAATGATTATCTCAGGCACATAGAAATTCAAGTGATTTTTACTATCTTGTTTCTCTCTCTTTCAAAAAAAAAATTTTTTTTTTCAATAGCCAGCTGGATCCCTATTTTTCAGAAGTACTAATACTATTTTTTAAAGGATACACACACACAACTTATAGCACAATATATAATTCGTGACTTTCCTATTTAACCACTGGATTTTACTTTGGCCAACACCATCCAAGAGACAGAGGAAAACCGAGAAACGAGAATTAACGGCCACCGCCTTGGGCCTGGACGGTTAAAATTTCCATAACGGGCACCAGGCTTTCCGATAAGCCACGCCCCCTTCTGGAACGTTCCCCAGCACCCTTGCCCCGCTTCACCCGCTGCCCCTTCTCATTCTGCGGTGGAGTTCTGCGGGGTAAGGTCGTCGCTGGCCCTCTTCTCCTGCTGTGCCCGCCTCGGCCTCTCTGCTTTGCTTCTCCGGACTGGGCCCTCCTCGGCCTCTGCTTTCCTTTAGAGCCCTGATCAGAACTAATAATTATCACTTTTTCTCCTGTCACCTTCTCAGCTAGTGGTGGCGCTCGTCGTTGTCGCCGTCGTCAGTCAGTAGTAGCGTCAAGAAAGAATAGGGTAGGCTTTCCAGGGGCTGTACTGTTCTCCTCTGTATTATTTCTTCTCTTTGCATTTTGTTTTTTTTTTTTACTAAGTATATATCTGTTTCCCACGAGTTACGTGTTGTTTACACACTATTCTGTTTTAGGTCTTAAATCTAAAAAGAAAAGAAAAATTGCTTCGCAACTCCTAACAGGCTCTGCTGAAACTCGTGAGGCGTCGAAGAGAGAAGAAACAGAACCGAACGGAAAAGGCAGGAGGGTAGGCGTGCGGGGGCCGCAGGGTGGGCGCGTCAGGCGCGGCTGCCGCCGGCACGAACCCTGGGCCAGGCCCGGGGCAACGTTAGGCCGCGAGCTTGCCCCGGGCGCCCCCGCCCTGCCCGGNAGCCGAGGCGCGCGCGCGGGGGCGTCCCCGCCGGCCCGCCCTCCGGGGCCTCTCGCGTCCCGGGGCCTCGCGCGCTGCGACCCCCGTGCGCTCCTTCCCCGTGTTTACACTGCGGTCCCGCGTGCGCGGTTCTGCGGCTGGGCACTGCGTAGTTGCGGCGGGGCTGACGGGGGGGTGGCGCTGTGGAAGTCTCTGCCCTCTCGACGCCCCCTCCTTCCTCCCGATGGGGTCCGTGGCTTTGGAGCGAGTGCCGCCCCCGAGAGGCCACCGGAGCGCTCCTGCCCCACCCGACGGCCATGTGTCGCTGACAGCCAGCCCCGGGGCCTGGCCGCCTTGCGCCCCTCCTGGGAGCCGGTGTACCAGGACCCTGAAGGCCCCGTCACGAGGCTCGAAGCACCGGTGTGCCATTTAAAGCGACAGAGATGAATTAGTTACTGACGGTCCTAGGGCTGAACTCACATTTGCTAATTGGGGTTTTTTTTGACCAAGTGGCTCGCTGTCCCCTACGTGGGGACGAGGTCTCCTGTGAAACGACTCTCCCCTGTGGAGTCAGAATGGCAGTGGACCCACAGGCAAGTTGTTTATAGTCTCTGAGCCCGAGCTTTTTCATCAAATGGTTACATTCCGTTCTGTAAGTATTGATGTGAAACTCAAATAAGAGTATGTAAACCACTTCCTCAGTTTTGTTTTGCCTTTTCAGAAATGTTCTTTGCGGAGCCAGAGTCTGGGTGCATATGAATGCAGATCCTCACTCATTCCCAAATAAATCCAGGCATCTCAGCTGAGAGGATCACTTCTCTGTAGGCCATCACCTCAGGTAATTTTTTCTTTTAGATTTATGTATTTTTGACTGTGCTGGGTCTTAGTTGCTGTGGGCATTCTCTAGTTGGGGTGTGTGGGCTTCTCACTGAGGTGGCTTCTCTTGTGGAGCATGGTTTCTAGGGCAGAGTTCAGTAGTTACCTCAGGGCATGTGGGATTTTCCTGGACCAGGGATGGAACCTATGGATCCTGCATTGGCAGTTGATTTCTTAACCACTGGACCACCAGGAACTACCCCAGGTAATTGTTAAATTAACATTTAAGGCATTTTTTTTCAGTCACTTAATATGTGCCCAGCACTGAAGTAAAGTATATACAAAACAGATCCTCGCCAACTGAAAGACTCAAAATTTTTGAGGATGGAGCATGTATGTGGGAAACATCTGATAGTACGCACCTCAGCCTAACAAGGTGAATGTAGTGATAGAAACTGTCCTGAGAAGAAAGTCAAAGAAACTGGAAAGGGAGGGGCTGAGTTAGACTACTAGCCCCCAGGCATGATGATGCTCAGAGATGAATTTTGCACATAGTTAGATCTCAAATCTGTCTTTTTATTGGACTCACTGCTGGAATGTTTTAGATTGAACCTGAATTTTATCAGTGGTATCTCACCATCTGCTTTTTTCTCCCAGGTTCCTTTGGTGAGTCATGTGTGTTCAGGTTTAAGATCCAGGTAGAGGTCTGAAGGGTAGGTGTTAAAGGCAGAGGAGCTTCCATAAATGCAGGTAATGCCAAATACCAGGAGACATTTTAGGAAGAGCAAATGATGGGGAAATGGCAAGAGATGATGCTGAAGCCAGCTCTTGCAGGGACTGTGTGATGAGCTCAGAAGTTATTGCCCAGATGTAGAGGAGTCATTTGTGCTTTCAAAGTCCAGTTTTTGGTTTGGCCTTTGGCAGCATTTTGGGGAAGAATTGATGGTGGATCAAAGAAGCTCGGCTCAGTTCAGTTGCTCCATCGTGTCCAACTGTCTGCGACCCCATGAACTGCAGCACGCCAGGCCTCCTTGTCCATTGTCAACTCCTGGAGTCCACCCAAACCCATGTCTGTTGAGTCGGTGATGCCATCCAACCATCTCATCCTCTGTCGTCCCCTTCTCCTCCTGCCCTCAATCTTTCCCAGCATCAGGGTTTTTTCAAATGAGTCAGCTCTTCACATCAGGTGGCCATAGTATTGGAAGTTTCAGCTTCAACATCTGTCCTTCCCAATGAACACCCAGGACTGATCTCCTTTAGGATCAAACAAGAGGCAGATCATTTATGTTTTCTTATGGAATCTAGGCAAATAGTGAAAATGTATTACGGCATTGACAGTCTCACTGACAGTTAAGATGTAATTAAGGTGGTAGACACTGTGGAGTAGAGATGGGTTTAAGGGAAGAGAGAATACAATTAACAGGTTACTGGTTTGAAAACTGCATGGTAATACCATGGATATAGAGAATACAGGACAGATCACAGATTTAAGGGAGGGACTTTGTTCTGTTCCGGTCCTGTTTACTCTGACGCACCAGTCAGGTGAGTAGAGATTTTCTATGTTGGATATTGAGTAGACTTGGCCTTCCATATCTTCAGGTTTCACATATGTGAATACAGAGAGCCAGCTGTGTTCTTTGTGCCACACTGTTTTATGTGGGGAGTTGAGTATCTGCAGATTTTGGTATCCATGGTTGGGGTTTAGCTTCTAGAACCAATTGCTTGCAAGTACTGAGGGACAGTTGTATATCTTTCTGGAATTTTAGGCTAGGCTATCATTATTGAGTAGCTGAAACATAGGTAAGCATTGTACTGAGTTTACATACATTTTTAGTCTTTGGGAAGCTTCAGTATAAGTAGTAGTTAATGGGTTGAATTAAGTCACCTAGAAAGAGGATACTGAATGAAGAGGAGGATGGAACCTTGAGGACAAATCTTTGGACATTTTGATATTAGGAGGCGGAAAAGGAACCAGATGGTTCTGGAGATGGGGTAGAGGAAGTGAAAGAATTGTATCTTAGCTGTGGATTAAATGTTGGCATTTTCACGTTCTGGAGTCCAGTAAAGAACCAACTGGATTTGATATTACAGAGATTATTGGGGACTTCTATGAAAACATTCAGTGAAATGTAAGATAGAACTCAGAGTGCAAAGGAACCAAATTATTTTTTCAAGGGTTAGTTTCCTGGTGCAGAAATGTTCTCAGTGGACTCAGTGCTTTCACTGCTGCAGCCTGGGTTCAGTCCCTTAGTTCAGTTTTGGGGAACTAAGATCCCACAAGCCACTTGACCCACCTGAGGGGGGAAAAAGAAAAATAAATGAAAACAATTGCAGAGAAGTTTTGAATAATTAAAATTTCCAAGAAGCGGGACTTCCCTGGTGGTCCAGTGGTTAGGACTCTGCCTTCTAATGCAGGGGCCACTGATTTGATACCTGGTGAGGGAGCTAGGTTCCTACATGCTGTGTGGTGCAGCCAATAAACAAAAAATTCCAAGAAGTTTTAGCTAGGAAGGGTAGAAGAAAGTGATTGTTTTGTGAGGTGTCTGGCCAGCTGTTGTTGAGAAATAGTAGCCCTGGCTGAGTCAGTGGAAAGTAACAGTTACATCTCTGTTGAAGCATCCTTTGTGATCGTCAAATCAGCTCTCTCTTTAATGCACAGGAGCAGCTCTGATTTCTGCAGCTTGAGGATTCCCTGGACACCTGCATTTGTGGTTCAGTAATGGTTCCCAGCAGTAAAAACACTGATGAAATTAACAAAACTGCCTTCCAGAAGAAGTGAGTTGTGCACAAACTTGCAAGGTTCATGGCCATCTACCAGCAGTTTTCCCTTTAAAGAAAAATCACAATATACTTACTATACCCTGTTCACGTTTTTTGGGCTTAACTATCAGGCCAATGATTTTGTTTTAAGGACATAGCAACACCCGTTTATGACCTTTTGAAAGGAGCTATGGAAACGGATGTTTCTGTTGTTGATGGGCTCTATAGCACTGTTCTGTGTTCTGAATTCCATTCTTAACCTGTTGTATGGCAGTAACTTCCATCTACTTAGAAAATTTATAGTTTTGCTTTCTGGAATGTGGAAGTAGGCTAGCTCTTTGAATGAGTTGAATAAAAATCAAACTCCATAATTGTTTTTTCCTTTGGCAGCACATGTGGGATCTTACATGTACCCCCTGCTTTGGAAGTGTAGAGTCTTAATCTTCTGGAGAGGTCCCTCCATAATTTTAATAGAAGGTTTCTTTTGCTAACTAACTCTCAATATTTATTGAAGGACTGATGCTGAAGCTGATGCTCCGGTATTTTGCCACCTGATGTGAAGAGCCAACTCATTGGAAAAGACTCTGATGCTGGGAAAGATTGAAGGCAAAAAGAGAAGGGGGTGGCAGAGGATGAGATGCTTAGATAGCATCACTGACTCGTGGACATGAGTCTGAGCAAACTCTGGGAGATAGTGAGGGACAGGGAAGACTGGCATGCTGTAGTCTGGAGGGTTGCAAAGAGTCGGATATGACTTAGTGTCTGAACAATTGTTAATAGTTAAAGTACACAGCATTTGTATTTCAGGACGTTCATTTCTTCAAATTTTCAGTTGACTGCAGTCCATTACCTGAGCAAATCAAGCTTGAAGCAATTGATGTTTGAGAAATCTCCCCTAAGTTTTGTTTTCTGTTTCTACACCCTGTAGAAAGTGAAATTTAATAAATTAGATTTCATCAACGGGAAAATCCAGCTTGTGCAGACTTTCTGGTATTATAGTACAGTTTTTTAAGGTATAAGAAGTTCTTTGAAATTTATATTCTGCAGAGACATGGTGACATAGTGTCCCTTATTTTACTCAGTATTCCCTTGCTTGCAGCACCCTTAAAAAAATGTTATTGAATTAGAAGTAGTGTCAAGAAGGCAATGGCACCCCACTCCAGTACTCTTGCCTGGAAAATCCCATGGGCGGCAGAGCCTGGTAGGCTGCAGTCCATGGGGTGGTGAAGAATTGGACATGGCTGAGCGACTTCACTTTCACTTTTTACTTTGATGCATTGGAGAAGGAAATGGCAACCCACTCCAGTACTCTTGCCTGGAGAGTCCCAGGGATGGGGGAGCCTGGCTGGCTTTCATATATGGGATCGCACAGAGTCAGACATGACTGAAGTGACTTAGCAGCAGCAGCGTCAAGAAAGGGCAAGACTCTCCAGTCTAACTCAACATATTTTTTGTTTTTCAGATGAGGACTGTGTAATTCATGTTATCTTTGCTCTGCTTTTCAGGAAGCTCCTAAATTAGGACTTGGTGAAATTTTTTCTAAATCAGTTTTGATTTCTCTCTCTACATCTCCTTTTAAAATGTCCTTTTCTATATGTACTTTAATGTTGAAAGCTTCCCTGAATTCTTTTCAGAAGCATGAAAAAAAATGCAGTTAATATTTAATTTAAAAATTCAGTTCACAAGGCATGCATGTTTTTGATTATACAGAAGTTATAAGATTTGTCAAGATGTGATCGACCTCCCATTAGCAGAGTTTATTCATTCTGAATTTTAGGGTGATACGCATTTGAAAATTTCACACATTGAAGTTTCTGTCCCCAAATAAGCAATGACTTGAATCATATTTCTTAACCTTTTGTTTTTGTTTCTCCCTCTCTGAAAGGAAGCTTTTTAGGCATTTCTTTCCTATGAATTCCCCATAGATTTTAATAGCACCAATATTATTACATACCTCTTTATGTATATCTGTGCTTTATACATAGAGACAGTGGGACTTTTTTTTGTGTCCCACTAGTTTTCATCTCCTTGAGAATGTTGTCCCTCCTGATGAGAATGAATGGTTTAAGTTGATCCAGTGAGGAAATGAATTTCATTGGGTTCACAGATGGGTTTGTAACTTTCCCATTAGGCTGATACTTTACATTCATTAGATAGTTAAGATCAAGGTTTCAAGATCGTTTGTTGGGTAATTTCCTGGCCCACTTCCCAATAATATATAAAACATTTTCATAGTATAAAACACTTGGTTTGATTTCCCTTGGGTGTGGTTTTCTTTTTTGTCATCAAAGACAGCTCATAGCTGTTTGGGTAATGCCTTATCTGATGTTTTTCTTGGAAATAGACTGGGGCTGTGGTTTGGGGGCAGCATATTGCAGAGTTGAAGTTCCTGCCTCATCATACTGTGTCAGGGGTTACCAACATGGCTTAGCACCGGTGATACTAACCTTGATGACTTGGTTACAGTTTTGTTTGTCAGGCGTCTCCACTGTATGTGTGGTTTTCACTTTACATTGAAAGTGTTTGACCAAGTCCAGCCTTGACTCGAGATTAAGCTCCACTTCCTAGAATAGGGAGTATCTATATTATTTGCAGTTCTTTTATAAGAAAAATTTGTCTCTTTCTCCACATTTGTTTATTCATTAGTATCAGTATGGATTCATGTATATTTGTACTGTGGCTTATAATCCAATAGTATGCTATTTTGTTACTCAATTCTTTCAGCTTTGGCCACAGGGATCTCTTTCAAGTTGGTGGCTAATATGTCCCTTTGACATGCCCCCATCCATCTGTGTTTTGAGCACTTTATTTCTGTTGCTACAAGATGCCCCAGACTCTTATATTTTCCCTGCCCCAGCATTTTGTTTCAGTGCAAAACATGTGCTTTCTGCTTAGCCAAGCCATAGTATATTGCTTACTGACAGTGAACTTTCTCTTTGCTTTTATAGGCGTTTAGTGGCATCTTAGCTTGCTTTTATTACACCTCATTAGAATTGGAGATCTCTTTGGATTTGGCTTCCACCCTGTTTGCTAATCCTCTGCTTCATGCCATCTGTAGTTCTGATAAACTTGACTCTGTTTTCCTTCAAGCCTTTGACATATTTGGTTCTTTGGGATTTCCTCTTGTTTGCAGGTACCATCTTGCTACTTTGTTCTCTTTGAGACTGCTAGGATTTGGGAAATTAACTTTATCTTAGCTCTTTTTACTTGAGTTTGGATGGTGGAGGCTCTGATGGTATTATATAATCCAAAATTGGAAACTCTCAAAAACTCAGTAGTATGAAAGTATGAAATTCAGTAGTAATAGGCTTGTAGCTGTTGCATTTGTAGCCATTATGGTTTATACTAAATTGATGAGCAGTGAGTTATGGGCAGCAATTTATACACACATGTGCAAATTCATATATGTTCTTTCTAACCGATAGAAAAAATTCTCTGTATGAAATTTTGTTATTGGTGTGGACTAATATTTATGGATTTTTTAGGCTTCCAGGGATTTCTGGAAGATGGCCTCAGAGAATGTGAAAGGTTTCCTGAGCTTTTCACTTAACTCCAGTACATGGTTTAGAATACTCCAAAGTCTGTACTTTATTTATGTTTGGCTGTGCTGGGTCTCAGTTGCTGCATGGGCTTTTCTCTGGTTGTGGTGTGTAGGGGCTATTCTTCATTGCAGTGCTCAAGCTTCTCATCGTGATGTCTTCTCTTGTTGCAGAGTATGGGTTGTAGGGCACTCAGGTACAATAGTTGTGGCTCCCAGGTTCTAGAGCACAGGCTCAATAGTTGTGGTACATGGGCTTAATTGCTCCAAGGCATGTGGAATCTTTTTGGACCAGGGATCGAACCTCTGTCTTCTGCATTGGCAGGTGGATTCTTCACCATTGAACCACCAGGGAAGCCCTCCAAAGTCTGTACTTTGAGAACATTGATAATTCTGTTTCTGTATATTTTCCATCGGTACTGAGTAGTTTGCAGCCTTCTTTATAGCACAGCTGTATGTCACCTTATGATGTTTGTTACTAACTGCTTTCATTGCATTATTTTTCATATGTCACAGATAAAAGTTTTTACAGGTAGTCTCAGATTGAGTTTAGCCAGGGATTGGTAAGCTGGCCAGCAGAAATGTTCTGGATGTAATGGAGGCACATTTAAGTTGAAGACAGGATCATTAGTAGGAAATGTACCCATTCTCCACCAGAATAGTCCTGAAGTGTTATGTGATATTTTCCTTTAATCTTTCAATGTCTTCTTTTCTGGGTACAGGTACAGAATGAGTACATGTTGTTGGTGTACCCCAGGGGGTACTTCCACTACTGACTTCCTGCAACGCTATGCATCCAAGACCCGTTCCAGTGAATTTCAGACAGCTGATGAAGACCTCTGCTACTGCTTGGAGTGTGTGGCTGAATACCACAAAGCAAGGGACGAATTGCCATTCTTACATGAGGTAATTTATATGAGATGGGCAGTTTTTCCCTGAGCTTGATAACTAGGAAGGGGATACATTTGAACTGTATTGGAAGCATTCAAGGAGCTTGACAGTATGATTTGAACTGTGAAGGTTAAATACTGCTAGTACCTAACTCATTACCTGTAGAGAGTGGGTGCTGAGTAATTGCTTATTGGCTTATGAAATTGAATTGACACCTAAGGCAGAATTTTATAATCCTCCTTTTATAGTCATTTTACGTAAAGCAGTTTTATGAAATGATGTATGGGGTTTTTTTTGGTTCTATGTTTTTATGTCATTGTGTTTGACGGTGTTACAGGCAGGTGTTTGAATGGCCAATAGTTTTTTTTTTCCTCTTTTCATTTTTTAAAAAAAGTTTAAATTATTTCTTTTAATTGGAGGCTGATTACAGTATTGTGGCTTTTGCCATACATTGACATGAGTCAGCCACGGGTGTACGTGTGTCCCCCCATCCTGAACCCGCCTCCCATCTTCCTTGCCACGCCATTCTACTGGGTTGTCCCAGAGCACTGGCTTTGAGTGCCCGTTACACTGGTCATCTGTTTTACACATGGTAATAGATGGGGAAACAGTGGAAACAGTGTCAGACTTTCTTTTTTGTGGCTCCAAAATCACTGCAGATGGTGACTGCAGCCATGAAATTAGAAGACACTTACTCCTTGGAAGAAAAGTTATGTCCAACCTAGATGGTATTTTCAAAAGCAGAGACATTACTTTGCCGACTAAGGTCCGTCTAGTCAAGGCTATGGTTTTTCCTGTGGTCATGTATGGATGTGAGAGTTGGACTGTGAAGAAGGCTGAGCGCCGAAGAATTGATGCTTTTGAACTGTGGTGTTGGAGAAGACTCTTGAGAGTCCCTTGGACTGCAAGGAGATCCAACCAGTCCATTCTGAAGGAGATCAACCCTGGGATTTCTTTGGAAGGAATGATGCTAAAGCTGAAACTCCAGTACTTTGGCCACCTCATGCGAAGAGTTGACTCATTGGAAAAGACTCTGATGCTGGGAGGGATTGGGGGCAGGAG
>SJYH01003506.1:95163-106218 GCA_006408735.1 Sylvicapra grimmia | reverse complement strand
GATGGACGTGAGTCTGAGTGAACTCCGAGAGATGGTAATGAACAGGGAGGCCTGGTGTGCTGCTATTCATGGGGTCGCAAAGAGTCGGACACGACTGAGCGACTGAACTGAACTGAACTGAATATACATGCTTCGATGCTATTCTCTCAAATCATCCCACCCTCGCCGCCTTCCACGTAGTCCAGAAGTCTGTTCTTTACATCTGTGTCTCTTGCTATCTTGCATATAGGGTCACTGTTACTGTCTTTTCTAAATTCCATATATATGCTTTGATATACTGTATTGGTGTTTCTCTTTCTTACTTCACTCTGTATAATAGGCTCCAGTTATATCTACCTCATTAGAACTGACTCAAATGTGTTCATTTTTATAGCTGAATAATATTCCATTGTGTATATGTACCAAAACTTCCTTATCCATTTGTCTGCGTTGGACATCTAGGTCCCATGTCCTAGCTGTTGTCACTGCAGTGAACATTGGGATACATGTGTCTCTTTCAATTCTGGTTTCCTCAGTGTCTGTCCCCAGCAGCGGGATTGCTGGGTCGTATGGCAGTTTTATTTCCTTTTTTTTAAGGAATTGCCACATGGTTCTCCATAGTGACTGTGCCAGTTTGCATTCCCACCAACAGTGTAAGAGGGTTCCCTTCTTTCCAGACACTCTGCAACATTTATTGTTCGTAGACTTTTTGATGGCAGCCATTCCGACTGGCGTGAGATGGTACCTCATTGTGGTTTTGATTTGAATTTCTCTGATAATGAGTGGTGTTGAGCATCTTTTCATGTGTTTGTTAGCCATCTGTATATGTTCTTTGGAGAAATGTCTGTTTAGTTTTTTGGCCCACTTTTTGATTGGGTCGTTTAGTTTTCTGGTATTGAGCTGCTTATATATTTTGGAGATTAATTCTTTGTCAGTTGTTTTCTTTCCTGTTATTTTCTCCTATTCTGAAGGCTGCCTTTTCACCTTGCTTATAGTTTCCTTCATTGTGCAAAGCTTTTAGGTTTAGTTAGGTCCCATTTGTTTATTTTTGTTTCTATTTCCATTACTCTGGGAGGTGGAGTAATAGAGAATCTTGCTGTGATTTATGTCAGACAGTGTTCTACGTGTGTTTTCGTCTTAAGAGTTCTATAGTTTTTGGTCTTAGATTTATATCTTTAATCCATTTTGAGTTTGTTTTTGTGTATGGCGTTAGAAAATGTACTAGTTTCAGTCTTTTACAGATGGTTGACCAGTTTTCCCAGCACCACTTGTTAAAGAGATTGTCTTTTCTCCATTGTATATGGCTTTTATGTTGAGGTATGTTCCTTCTATGCCTCCTTTGTCGAAGATAAGGTGTCCATAGGTGTGTGGGTTTATCTGGGCTTTCTATTTTGTTCCATTGATCTGTATTTGTGTCGGTACCATACTGTCTTGATGATTAGCTTTGTAGTATAGTCTGAAGTCAGGCAGGTTGATTGCTCCAGTTCCATTTTTCTTTTTCAAGATTGCTTTGGCTATTCAAGGTTTTTTTGTATTTCCATACAAATTTTGAAATGATTTGTTCTAGTTCTGTGAAAAATACTGTTGGTATCTTGATAGGGATTACATTGACTCAATCTTATAGATTGTTTTGGGTAGTATACTCATTTTCATTATATTGATTCTTCCACTCCATGAACATGGTATGTTTCTCCATCTATTTGGGTCATCTTTGATTTTTTTCATCAGTGTTTTATAGTTTTCTATATAAAAGTTTTCTGTTTCTTTAGGTAAATTTATTCCTAAGTATTCTTTTTGTTGCAGTGGTGAATGGGATTGTTTCCTTAATTTCTCTGTTTTCTGATTATTAGTATATAGGAAATGCAGGGGATTCTTGTGTAATAATTTTATATCCTGCACCTTTACTATATTCATTGATTAGCTCTAGTAATTTTCTGGTTGTGTCTTTAGGGTTTTCTATGTAGAGGATCATGTCATCTGCAAACTGAGAGTTTTACTTCTTTTCCAATCTGGATTCCCTTTATTTCTTTTTCTTCTCTGATTAGTGTGGCTAGGACTTTGAAAACTATGTTGAATAGTAGTGGTGAGAGTGGGCTTTCTTGTCTTTTTCCTGATTTTAGAGGAAATGCTTTCAGTTTTTCACCATTGAGGATAGTGTTTGCTGTGGGTTTGTCATATATGGCTTTTATGTTGAGGTATGTTCCTTCTATGCCTGCTTTCTGGAGTTTTATCATTAATGGGTGTTGAATTTTGTAAAAGGCTTTTTCTGCATCTATTGAGATAAACATATAGTTTTTATCTTTCAGTTTGTTAATATATGGTGTATCACATAGATTGATTTGTGAATATTGAAGAGTCCTTGCATCCCTGGGATAAAGCCCCCTTGGTCATGATGTATAATCTTTTTAATATGTTCTTGGATTCTGTTTGCTAGAATTTTGTTGAGGACATTTGCATCTATGTTCATCAGTGATCCTGGGCTGTAGTATTCTTTTTTTGTGGCACCTTTGTCTGATTTTGATATTTGGGTGATGCCAAATTCAGACTTAAATTGAAGAAAGTAGGGAAAACCACTAGACCATTCACGTATGACCTAAATCAAATCCCTTATGATTATACAGTGGAAGTGAGAAATAGATTGAAGGGACTAGATCTGATAGAGTGCCCAGTGAACTATGGACGGAGGTTCGTGACATTGTACAAGAGACAGGGATCAAGACCATCCCCATGGAAAAGAAATGCAAAAAAGCAAAATGGCTGTCTGGGGAAGCCTTACAAGTAGCTGTGAAAAGAAAAGTGAAAAACAGAGGAGAAAAGGAAAGATATAAGCATCTGAAGGCAGAGTTCCAAAGAATAGCAAGGAAAGATAAGAAAGCCTTCCTCAACGATCAGTGCAAAGAAATAGGAAAAGAACAGAATGGGAAAGACTAGAGATCTCTTCAAGAAAATTTGAGATACCGAGGGAACATTTCATGCAGAGATGGGCTTGATAAAGGACAGAAATGGTATAGATCTAACAGAAGCAGAAGATATTAAGAAGAGGTGGCAAGAATACACAGAAGAACTGTACAAAAAAGATCTTCATGACCAATATAATCACAATGGTGTGATACTAACCTAGAGCCAGACATCCTGGAATGTGAAGTCAAGTGGGACTTAGAAAGCATCACTATGAACAAAGCTAGTGGAGGTGGTGGAATTCCAGTTGAGCTGTTTCAAATCCTGAAAGATGATGCTGAGAAAGGGCTGCACTCAATATGCCAGCAAATTTGGAAAACTCAGCAGTGGGCACAGGACTGGAAAAGGTCATTGGAGTGAAAAGTTTTCATTCCAATCTCAAAGAAAGGCAATGCCAAGGAATGCTCCAACTACCGCACAGTTGCACTCATCTCATACAGTAAAGTAATGCTCAAAATTCTCCAAACAGCCTTCAGCAATACGTGAACCGTGAACTTCCAGATGTTCAAGGTGGTTTTAGAAAAGGCAGAGGAACCAGAGATCAAATTGCCAACATCCGCTGGATCATGGAAAAAGGAAGAGAGTTCCAAAAAACATCTATTTCTACTTTATTGACTGTGCCAAAGCCTTTAACTGTGTGGATCACACTACACTGGAAAATTCTTCAAGAGATGGGAATACCAGACCACTTGACCTGCCTCTTGAGAAACCTGTATGCAGGTCAGGAAGCAACAGTTAGAACTGAACATGGAACAACAAACAGACTGGTTCCAAATAGGAAAAGGGAGTACGTGAAGGCTGTATATTGTCACCCTGCTTATTTAACTTCTGTGCAGAGTACATCACGAGAAACGCTGGACTGGAAGAAGCACAAACTGGAATCAAGATTGCCGGGAGAAATATCAAGAACCTCAGATATGCAGATAACTCCACCCTTATGGCATAAAGTGAAGAACTAAAAAGCCTCTTGATGAAAGTGGAGAGTGAAAAATTTGGCTGAAAGCTCAACATTCAGAAAACTAAGATCATGGCATCCGGTCCCATCACTTCATGGGAAATAGATGGGGAAACAGTGGAAACAGTGTCAGACTTTCTTTTTGGGGGCTTCAGAATCACTGTAGATGGTGATTGCAGCCATGAAATTAAAAGACCCTTACTCCTTGGAAGAAAAGTTATGACCAACCTAGATAGCGTATCGAAAAGCAGAGACATTACTTTGCCAACAATGGTTCGTCTAGTCAAGGCTATGGTTTTTCCAGTGGTCCTGTATGGATGTGAGAGTTGGACTGTGAAGAAAGCTGAGCGCCGAAGAATTGATGCTTTTGAACCCTGGTTTTGGAGAAGACTCTTTGAGAGTCCCTTGGACTGCAAGGAGATCCAACCAGTCCATCCTAAAGGAGATCAGTCCTGGGTGTTCTTTAGAAGGACTGATGCTAAAGCTGAAACTCCAGTACTTTGGCCACCTCATGCAAAGAGTTGACTCATTGGAAAAGACTCTGATGCTGGGAGGGATTCAGGGCAGGAGCAGAAGGGGACGACAGAGGATGAGATGGCTGGATGGCATCACCAACTCGATGGACGTGAGTTTGAGCAAACTTCGGGAGTTGGTGATGGACAGGGAGGCCTGGCGTGCTGCAATTCATGGGATGTCAAAGAGTCGGATACGACTGAGCAACTGAACTGAACTGATAGGATGAGTTTGGGAGTTTACCTTCAGCTCTGCAATTTTCTGGAAGAGTTTGAATGGTATGGGTGTTAGCACTTCTCTAAATTTTTGCTAAAATTTACCTGTGAAGCCAGGTTCTGTGCTTTGGTATGTTGGAAGATTTTTTATTGCAGTTTTGAATCTGTGCCTGTGATTGGTCTGTTAAGCTTTTCTGTTTCTTCCAGCTTCAGTTTTGGAAGGTTATAATTTTCTATTTATTTGTCCATTTCTTCCAAGTTGTCCATTTTACTGGTATATAATTGCTTATAGCAGTCTCTTAGATCTTTTGTATTTCTTTGTTTGTTGTGATTTCTCCATTTTCGTTTCTAATTTTATTGATTTGATTCTTTTTTTTCCTTGGTGAGTCTGGCTAAAGGTTTGTCTATTTTATTGATCTTCTAAAAAAACCAGCTTTTACTTCTATTGAGTTTTGCTATAGTCTCCTTTGTTTCTTTTTCACTTTATTTCTGCTCTGATTTTCATGATTTCTTTCCTTCTACTAACTTCAGGATTCTTTTCACCTTTTCTAGTTGCTTTAGTTGTAAGTTAGGTTGTTTATTTGATGTTCCTCTTGTTTCTTGAGGTAGACTTGTATTGCTGTGAGCCTCCTTCTTAGCACTGCTTTTACTGAACCCTATAGATTTTGGAAAATTATTGCAAATTTTAGATTTAAATGAAGAAAGTAGGGAAAACAGCTGGACCATTCATGTATGACCTAAATCTAATCCCTTGTGATTATACAGTGGAAGTGACAAATAGATTCAAGGGATTAGATCTGATAGAATGCCTGAAGAACTATGGACGGAAGTTCATAACATTGTACAGAAGCCAGTGATTAAGACCATTGCCAAGAAAAAAATGCAAAAAGGCAAAATGGTTGTCTGAGAAGGCCTTACAAATATCTGTGAAAAAAGCTGAAGGCAGAGGAGAAAGGAAAGATATACCCATTTGAACGCAGAGTTCAAAGAAGAACAAGGAGAGACGAGAGCCTTCCTCAGTGATCAGTGCAAAGAAATAGAGGAAAGCAATAGAATGGGAAAGACTAGAGATCTCAAGAAAATTAGAGCTACCAAGGGAACATTTCATGCAAAGATGGGCACAACGAAGGACAGAAATGGTATGGACCTAACAGAAGCAGAAGATATTAAGATGAGGTGGCAACAATACACAGAAGAACTATACAAAAAAGATATTCATGACTCAGATAACCACAATGATGTGATCACTCACCTAGAGCCAGACATCCTGGAATGTGAAGTCAAATGGGCCTTAGGAAGTCTCACTACAAACAAAGCTAGTGGAGATGATGGAATTCCAGTTGAGCTGTCTCAAATCCTAAAAGATGATGCTGTGAAAGTGCTGCACTCAATATGCCAGCAAATTTGGAAAACTCAGTAGTGGCCACATAACAGGCAAAGGTCATTTTCATTCCAATCCCAAAGAAAGGCAGTGCCAAAAAATGTTCAAACTACCACATAGTTGCACTCATCTCACATGCTAGCAAAGTAATGCTCAAAATTCTCTAAGCCAGGCTTCAACAGTACATGAACCGTGAACTTCCAGATGTTCAAGCTGGTTTTAGAAAAGGCAGAGGAACCAGAGATCAAATTGCCAACATCTGCTGGATCATGGAAAAAGGAAGAGAGTTCCAGAAAAACATCTATTTCTGCTTTATTGACTATGCCAAAGCCTTTGACTGTGGATCACACAAACTGGAAAATTCTTTGAGATGGAAATACCAGACCACCTGACCTGCCTCCTGAGAGATAAGTGTGCAAGTCAGAAAGCAACAGAACTGGACATGGAACCACAGGCTGGTTCCAGATCAGGAAAGGAGTACATCAAGGCTATATATTGTCACCCTTCTTACTTAACTTGCAGAGTACATTATGCGAAATGCCAGGCTGGATGAAGCACAAGCTGGAATCAAGGTTGCTGGAAGAAATATCAATAACCTCAGATACGCAGATGACACCACCCTTATTGCAGAAAGTGGAGAACTAAAGAGCCTCTTGATGAAAGTGAAAGAGGAGAGTGAAAACGCTAGCTTAAAGGTCAACATTCAGAAAACTAAGATCATGGCATCCGGTCCCATCACTTCATGGCAGATAGAAGGGTAAACAATGGAAACAGTGGGAGACTTGTTTTTTTGGGTTCCAGAATCACTGCAGATGGTGATTGTAGCCATGAAATTAAAAGATGCTTGCTCTTTGGAAGAAAAGCTATGCCCAACCTAGACAGCATATTAGAAAGCAGAGACATTACTTTGCGAACAAAGGTCCATCTAGTCAAAGCTGTGGTTTTTCCAGTAGTTATGTATGGATGTGAGACCATAAAGAAAGCTGAGTGCCAAAGGATTGATGCTTTTGAACTGTGGTGTTGAAGACTCTTGAGAGTCCCTTGGACTTGAAGGAGATCGAGATCCAACCAGTCCATCCTAAAAGAAATCAGTCCTGAATACTCACTGGACGGACTGATGCTGAAGCTCTAGTACTTTGGCCACCTGATGTGAAGAACAGACTCATTAGAAGAGACCCTGATACTAGCAAAGATTGAAGGCAGGAGAAGAAGGTAATGACAGAGGATGAGATGTTTGGATGGCATCACTGACTCGATGGACATGAGTTTGAGCAAGCTCCAGGAGTTGGTGATGGATAGGGAGGCCTGGCGTGCTGCTGTCCATGGGGCTACAAAGAGTCGGACACAACTGAGCAACTGAACTAATAGGTTTGAGATTGTCTTGTTTTCATTTGTTTCTATGCATATTTTGATTTCCTTTTTGATTTCTTTCTTGATCTGGTTATTCAGAAGCATGTTGTTCAGCCTCCATGTTTGTATTTTTAATAGTTTTTTTTCTTCCTGCAGTTGACATCTAATCTTACCATATTGTGATCATGAAAAATGCTTGAAATGATTTCAATTTTTAAAACTTTCAGTTCAGTTCAGTCGCTTAGTCGTGTCTGACTCTTTGCAACCCCATGAATTGCAGCACGCCAGGCCTCCCTGTCCATCACCAACTCCCGGAGTTCACTCAGACTCGGGTCCATCGAGTCAGTGATGCCATCCAGCCATCTCATCCTCGGTCATCCCCTTCTCCTCCTGCCCCCAATCTCTCCCAGCATCAGAGTCTTTTCCAGTGAGTCAACTCTTCGTATGAGGTGGCCAAAGTTTTACTTTAGCATCAGGCCTTCCAAAGAACACCCAGGACTGATCTCCTTTAGGATGGACTGGTTGGATCTCCTTGCAGTCCAAGGGACTCTCAAGAGTCTTCTCCAACACCACAGTTCAAAAGCATCAATTCTTTGGCGCTCAGCTTTCTTCACAGTCCAACTTTCACATCCATACGTGACTACTAGAAAAACCATAGCCTTGACTAGACGGACCTTTGTTGGCAAAGCAATGTCTCTGCTTTTGAATATGCTATCTAGGTTGGTCATAACTTTCCTTCCAAGGAGTAAGTAAGGGTCTTTTAATTTCATGGCCGCAATCACCATCTGCAGTGATTTTGGAGCCACAAAAAAGAAAGTCTGACACTGTTTCCACTGTTTCCCCATCTATTTGCCATGAAGTGATGGGACCAGATGCCATGATCTTAATTTTCTGAATGTTGAGCTTTAAGCCAACTTTGTCACTCTCCTCTTTGACTTTAATCAAGAGGCTTTTTAGTTCCTCTTCACTTTCTGCCATAAGGGTGGAGTCATCTGCGTATCTGAGGTTCTTGATATTTCTCCCGGCAATCTTGATTCCAGCTTGTGCTTCTTCCAGCCCAGCGTTTCTCATGATGTACTCTACACAGAAGTTAAATAAGCAGGGTGACAATATACAGCCTTGATGTACTCCTTTTCCTATTTGGAACCGGTCTGTTGTTCCATGTCCAGTTCTAACTGTTGGTTCCGGACCTGCATACAGGTTTCTCAAGAGGCAGTTCAGGTGGTCTGGTATTCTCATCTCTTGAAGAATTTTCCACACTTTATTGTGATTCACACAGTCAAAGGCTTTGACATAGTCAATAAAGCAGAAGTAGATGTTTTTATGGAACTCTCTTCCTTTTTCCATGATCCAGTGGATGTTGGCAGTTTGATCTCTGGTTCCTCTGCCTTTTCTAAAATTTACCAAGGCTAATAAAATTCATGGCCCCGGATGTGCTCTGTTCTGGAGAATGTTCCATGTGCACTCGAGAAAAAGGTGAAATCCATTATTTTTTGATGAAATGCCGTATAGATATCAATTAGATCTGACTGTCCATTGTATCATTGAAAGCTTGTGTTTCCTTGTTAATTTTCTGTTTTGTTGATCTATCCATTGCTGTGAGTGAGGTATTAAAGTCTCCCACTGCTACTTTGTTACTGTTAATTTCCCCTTTCATACTTGTTAGTATTTGCCTTACATATTGAGGTGCTCCTATGTTGGGTATATATATGTTTATAATTGGTATATCATCTTCTTGGATTCATCCTTTAATCATTATATAGTATGTCCTTCTCTGTCTCTTATCATGCTCATTTTATCTGATTCAAATATTCCTAGTCCTGCTTTCTTCTACTCTCCATTTGCATGAAATGTCTTTTCCAGCCCTTCCCTTTCAGTATATATGTGTTCCTAGGTTTGAGGTGGGTCCCTTGTAGCGAGCATATATAGGGGTCTTGTTTTTGGGTCCATTCAGCCAGTCTTTGTGTTTTGGTTGGAGCATTTAACCCATTTACATTTAAGATAATTAGTAATATAATCCTGTTACCATTTACTTTGTTGTTTTGGGTTTTTTCATTAAACTTTTTTCTGTGTTTCCTGTCTAGAGAAGATCCTTTAGCATTTGTTGAAGAGCTGGTTGTTGGTGCGGAATTCTCTCAGCTTTTGCTTGTCTGTAAAGCTTTTGATTTTTCCTTCATATCTGAGATCTTTGCTGGGTAGAGTAATCTTGGTTGTAGGTTTTTCTCTTTCATCACTTTCACTTTAAGTATGTCCTGCCATTCCCTTCTGGCCTGAAGAGTTTCTGTTGAAAGATCAATTATTATCCTTATGGGAATCCCCGTATGTGTTGTTTGTTGCTTTTCCCTTGCTGCTTTTAATATTTGCTCTTTGTGTTTGATCTTTGTTAGTTTGATTAATAGGTGTCTTGGGTTGTTTTGCCTTGGGTTTTTCCTGTTTGTGACTCTGGATTTCTTGGACTGGGTGGCTATTTCCTTCTCTATTTTAGGGAGATTTTTGACTATTAAGTATTTTCTCATGGCCTTTCTATTTGTCTTCTTTTGGGACACCTATGATTCAAATATTGGGGCATGTAGCATTGTCCCAGAGGTCTCTGCGATTGTCCTCATTTAATTCTTTTTTTGTCTCTGCTTCATTGATTTCCACTATTCTATCTTCCACCTTACTGATTCTCTCTTCTACCTGTGTTATTCCCTTGTTGGTTCCCTCCAGCGTGCTTTTAATCTCAGTTATTGCATTGTTCATTATGGATTGACTCTTCTTTATTTCTTCTAGGTCCTTGTTAAACATTTCTTGCATCTTCTCAATCTTTGTCTCTAGTCCTATTTATCTGTAACTCCCATTTTGTTTTCAAGATTTTGGATCATCTTTACTATCATTATTCTGAATTCTTTTTCAGGTAGACTATCTCCTATTTTGTTTGATTTAATGCGTTTTTATCATGTTCCTTTATCTGCTGAATATTTCTCTACATTTTCATTTTGTTTAGATTGCTGTGTTCAGGGTGCCCTTTCTGCCAGTTGGAAGTTCATGGTTCTTCTTAATTGTGGAGTTTGCTCCCTGTGGGTGGGTTTGGACTAATGGCTTGTCAACGTTTCCTGGTTGGAGGAGCTTGTGTCTGTGTTCTGGTGGGTGGAGCTGGAGCTCTTCTCTCAGGAGTGCATTGAAGTGTCCAGTAGTGAGTTTTGGGGGGCCTAAGCCTTTGACTGTATGGATCACAATAAACTGTGGAAAATTCTGAAAAAGATGGGAATACCAGACCACCTAACCTGCCTCTTGAGAAATCTCTATGCAGGTCAGGAAGCAACAGTTAGAACTGGACATGGAACAACAGACTGGTTCCAAATAGGAAAAGGAGTACGTCAAGGCTGTATATTGTCACCCTGCTTATTTAACTTCTATGCAGAGTACATCATGAGAAACGCTGGACTGGAAGAAGCACAAGCTGGAATCAAGATTGCCGGGAGAAGTATCAATAACCTCAGATATGCAGATGACACCACCCTTATGGCAGAAAGTGAAGAGGAGCTAAAAAGCCTCTTGATGAAAGTGAAAGAGGAGAGCGAAAAAGTTGGCTTAAAGCTCAACATTCAGAAAACGAAGATCATGGCATCTGGTC
This sequence comes from Sylvicapra grimmia, assembly GCA_006408735.1. Lineage (NCBI taxonomy): Eukaryota > Metazoa > Chordata > Mammalia > Artiodactyla > Bovidae > Sylvicapra > Sylvicapra grimmia. The sequence goes on along the minus strand of SJYH01003506.1, from coordinate 95,251 downwards.
CCATCACTTCATGGGAAATAGATGGGGCAACAGTGGAAACAGTGTCAGACTTTCTTTTTTGTGGCTCCAAAATCACTGCAGATGGTGA
>SJYH01003506.1:57299-92565 GCA_006408735.1 Sylvicapra grimmia | reverse complement strand
TGAATATTCATTGGAAGGACTGATGCTGAAGCTGAAGTTCCAATACTTTGGCCACCTGATGCGAAGAACTGAGTCATTGGAAAAGACCCTGATGCTGGGAAAGATTGAAGGCAAGAGGAGAAGGGGATGACAAAGGATGAGAGGGTTGGATGGCATCACCGACTCAATGGACATGAGTTTGAGCAAACACCAGAGATGGTGAAGGACAGGGAAGCCTAGAGTGCTGCAGTCCATTTGCAAAGAGTTGGATGGGACTGAACTGAACTGAGGAAGCGGGCAAGCCTGTCAAATTTCCTAATCTATATCATTTTAAAAATAATCTATGTAGAAAACCTATCAAATTGAATACATGGTGTTAATATTTAATGATATAGAATGCTGTAGTTAACACTTTAAAAAATGTTTTACTCAGGAATCTTTGTTAGCACTTTTGGTAGTTCTTTTTCTCATTGGAGGACATTTGCTTTAGAATGTTGTCTTAGTTTCCGGCATACAACATGAATCAGTCATACGCATACATATATCCCCTCCCTCTGAGTTTCCGGCATACATCATGAATCAGTCATACACATACATACATCCCCTCCCTCTGAACCCCCTTTCCACCCCTCACCCCATCCCACCCCTTGGGCTGTCATGGAGCACCGGGGTGAGCCCCTCTGTTAGACAGCGATTTCCCANCCCTTGTCTTGTTCCTGACTTTAGGGGAAATGCTTTCAATTTTTCACCATTGAGGATAATGTTTGCTGTGGGTTTATCATATATGCCTTTTATTATGTTGAGGTATATTCCTTCTATGCCTGCTTTCTAGAGAGTTTTTATCATAAATAGTTGGTGAATTTTGTCAAAGGCTGTCTCTGCATCTATTGAGATAATCATATGTTTTTTATCTTTCAATTTGTTAATGTGGTATATCACATTGACTGATTTGCAAATAGTGAAGAATCCTTGCATCCCTGGGATAAAACCCACTTGGTCATAATGTATGATTTTTTTAATATGCTGTTGGATTCTGTTTGCTAGAATTTTTGTTGAGGATTTTTGCATCTGTGTTCATCAGTTATATTGGCCTGTAGTTTTCATTTTTTTGTGGCATCTTTGTCTAGTTTGGTACTAGGGTGATGGTGGCCTCATAGAATGAGTTTGGCTGTTTACTTTCATCTGCAATTTTCTGGTAGAGTTTGAGTAAGATAGGTGTTAGCTCTTCTTTACATTTTTGGTAGCATTCACCTGTGAAGCCCATCTGGTCCTGGGCTTTTGTTTGTTGGAAGATTTTTGATTACAGTTTCGATTTCTGTGCTTGTGATGCATCTGTTAATATTTCTATTTCTTCCTGCATTTTTGAAAGGTTATACTTTTCTAAGAATTTGTCCATTTATTCCAAGTTGTCCATTTTATTGACATATAGTTGTTGATAGTAGTCTCTTATCATCTTTTGTATTTCTGTGTCTGTTGTGATTTCTCCATTGTCATTTCTAATTATGTTGATTTGATTCTTCTCCCTTTTTTCCTGATGAGTCTGGCTAATGGTTTGCCTATTTTATCTTCTCAAAGAACCAGATTTTAGTTTTGTTGATTTTTGCTATAGTCTCCTTTGTTTCTCTTTCATTTATTTCTGCCCTAATTTTAATGATTTCTTTGCTTTTACTAACCCTGTTGTTGTTCTTCTTTATCTAGTTGCTTTATATGTAAAGTTGAAAGTGAAAGTGAAGTCACTCAGTCTTGTCCGACCCTTTGCGACCCATGGACTGTGGCCCACCAAGCTCCTCTGTCCACAGGATTCTCCAGGCAAGAATACTGGAGTGGGTTGCCATTTCCTTCTTCAGGGGATCTTCCCGATCCAGGGGTCGAACCCAGGTCTCCCACATTGCAGGCAGACGCTTTAGCCTCTGCACCACTAGGGAAGTCCTTATATGTAAAGTTAGGTTACTTATTTGATTTATCTCTTGTTTCTTGAGGTAAGCTTGTGTCACTATGAACATTCCCCTTAACACTGCTTTTCCTGAATNATGCTTTAACCTCTGCACCACTAGGGAAGTCCTTATATGTAAAGTTAGGTTACTTATTTGATTTATTTCTTGTTTCTTGAGGTAAGCTTGTGTCACTATGAACATTCCCCTTAACACTGCTTTTCCTGAATCCCATAGGTTTTGGGTTGTTGTATTTTCATTTTCATTCATTTCTATGCATATTTTGATTTTTTTTTATTTCTTCTGTGATTTGTTGATTTTCAAAAGTGTATTATTTAGCCTCTATATGTTTGTATTTTTAATAGCTTTTTTCCCTGTAGTTGGCATCTAATCTTACTGCACTGTGATCAGAAAAGATGCTCGGAATGATTTCAATTTTTTGTATTTACTAAAGCTAGATTTATGGCCCAGGATGTGATCTGTCCTGGAGACTGTTCCATGTGCACTTGAAAAAAAGGTGAAATTCATTGTTTTGGGGTGAAATATCCTATAGATATCAACTAGGTTTACCTGGTTCATTGCATCATTTAAAGTTTGGTTTCCTTGCTAATTTTATGTTTAGTTAAAAAAAAGCTTGATGAAAGTGAAAGAGGAGAGCAAAAAAGTTGGCTTAAAGCTCAACATTCAGAAAACGAAGATCATGGCATCTGGTCCCATCACTTCATGGGAAATAGATGGGGAAACAGTGGAAACAGTGTCAGACTTTATTTTGGGGGGCTCCAAAATAACTGCAGATGGTGACTGCAGCCATGAAATTAAAAGACGCTTACTCCTTGGAAGAAAAGTTATGTCCACCCTAGATAGTATTTTCAAAAGCAAAGACATTACTTTGCCGACAAAGGTCCGTCTGGTCAAGGCTATGGTTTTTCCTGTGGTTATGTATGGATGTGAGAGTTGGATTGTGAAGAAAGCTGAGTGCAGAAGAATTGATGCTTTTGAACTGTGGTGTTGGAGAAGACTGTTGAGAGTCCCTTGGACTGCAAGGAGATCCAGCCAGTCCATTCTGAAGGAGATCAACCCTGGGATTTCTTTGGAAGGAATGATGCTAAAGCTGAAACTCCAGTACTTTGGCCACCTCATGCGAAGAGTTGACTCATTGGAAAAGACTCTGATGCTGGGAGGGATTGGGGGCAGGAGGAGAAGGGGATGACCGAGGATGAGATGGCTGGATGGCATCACGGACTCGATGGATGTGAGTCTGAGTGAACTCCGGGAGATGGTGATGAACAGGGAGGCCTGGCGTGCTGTGATTCATGGGGTCACAAAGAGTCGGACACGACTGAGCGACTGAACTGAACTGAATGGGTAGGTGGTATAAGTCAGTGAAGTGAAAGTGTTAGTTGCTCAGTCATCTCGTGACTCTTTGGATCCCATGAACACATAGCAGCTCCTCTGTCTATGGAATTCTCCAGATAGGAATACTGGAGTGGGTAACCCTTCCTTTCTCTAGGGAATCTTCCTGACCCAGGGACTGAATCTTAGTCTCCTGCATTGCAGGTGGATTCTTTACCACCTGAGCTACCAGGGAAGCCCCCAAAATCAGTAAGGAGAAGCATATTTTTTAGTGATAATAATGAAAATGAAACACACAATTTTAAATGTGTGACTCTGAATATTTAGTTTATTACATATATCTGATGGAAAATGGAACACAGACCATAGAGATATGTATAATACTATGAATAGGATAGGGGATGATTACTTACAAACCTACTGAGAAAACTTTGACATGTACAGAATTCTCTAGCTATGAACCTAAGTAGTGTCTTTATGCTAAAACTGATGTTTCGAGGTAGTTACCTCTGGCTGGAACATGAAAGGGGAGTCACAGAAGCTGTGACACAGAAGGAGTCACAGCTTGTGCCTCAACAAAGAAGCTCCATCCTCTCCTTTCCAACAGAGTGTAGTTGACAGAGATATTGATGTATGTATAGCAAAACTCCGCAAAAGCAATGTTTCAAACATCTCACACTCTGTGTGCTCATTTTCTTGTATCATAAAAGCCACATAAAAGTCACTAAGCCATGTTTAGTGAGTCTTTAACATGTGGTGTTAGTACTTCTCTAAACTTCTGAATTTTTATACTCAGGAAAAGGCTTTCTAGAAGGCTCACTGCATGCAGTATATTTTGTTGATAATAAGATACAGAGCACATGGTTCATTTTTCTTTTCCTGTAGGTTTTATGGGAATTAGAAACCTTACGTCTCATAAATCACTTTGAAAGATCCATGAAGGCAGAAATTGGAGATGATGATGAGTTATATATAGTAGACAACAACGGAGAGGCACAGCTGTTCGACTTCACTGGCCAAGACTTTGAAAATAAGCTTCGAGTTCCTCTTCTTGAAATACTGAAATATCCATATCTGCTTTTACATGAGCATGTCAGTGAGTATCTTGGGTGTTTTCACAGTTGTATCAGTTTATTTTAAGAATTGTAAGAATTTTGGTTATCTGTGTTGAAAAATCTGTTCCGTAAATGTATAATTAGGCTGCTTGGTATTTTTTTCCAAACATAGTAAAGTGAATTACACAGTGAATACCATATATATACCACATAGATGATTCTACAGTTGCTAACATGTAACTCTACTTGCTTTATCTGTCCATTTATTCATCTATTCATTCAGTTAATTTTCATTCTTGAAATCTGTCTATAGCAGGGTTTTCAGACCTGACACTGATGACATTTTGAACTGGATAATTCTTGGTGGATGGGCCTGTAGGATGTTATAGGAACATCCCTGACCTCTCTCCACTAGATGTCAGTAGTGGCTTTCTCTCTCTTCTGCCCTGGTTGTGACCACGAAAAATGTCTCTGCTGCTGCTGCTAAGTCACTTCAGTCATGTCCAACTCTGTGTGACCCCATAGACGGCAGCCCACCAGGCTCCCTCGCCCCTGGGATTCTCCAGGCAAGAACACTGGAGTGGGTTGCCATTTCCTTCTCCAATGCATGAAAGTGAAAAGTGAAAGTGAAGTCTCTCAGTCATGTCCAACTCTTAGCGACCCCATGGACTGCAGCCTACCAGGCTCCTCCATCCATGGGATTTTCCAGGCAAGAGTACTGGGATGGGGTGCCATTGCCTTCTCCGAAAAATGTCTCTGGATATAGTGCCAAATGTCCCATGGGAATTGGGGGGTGGGGCCAGAGAGAGGCAGAATTGCCAGATTCAGAACCACTGGTCTATAGTAGTTTTTAGTGATTACTGTGACATAGCATATTATAACTGCCTAGATTTTGGTCCTTTGTATTTGCATTTCTTGTTGGAGAAGACTCTTGAGAGTCCCTTGGACTGCAAGGAGATCCAGCCAGTCCANCGACTAAGGTCCGTTTAGTCAAGGCTATGGTTTTTCCTGTGGTCATGTATGGATGTGAGAGTTGGACTGTGAAGAAGGCTGATCGCCGAAGAATTGATGCTTTTGAACTGTGGTGTTGGAGAAGACTCTTGAGAGTCCCTTGGACTGCAAGGAGATCCAACCAGTCCATTTTGAAGGAGATCAGCCCTGGGATTTCTTTGGAAGGAATGATGCTAAAGCTGAAACTCCAGTACTTTGGCCACCTCATGCGAAGAGTTGACTCATTGGAAAAGACTCTGATGCTGGGAGGGATTGGGGGCAGGAGGAGAAGGGGACGACCGAGGATGAGATGGCTGGATGGCATCACTGACTCGATGGACGTGAGTCTGAGTGAACTCCGAGAGATGGTAATGAACAGAGAGGCCTGGCGTGCTGCGATTCATGGGGTCGCAGAGAGTCGGACACGACTGAGCGACTGAACTGAACTGAACTGAACTGAATACAGATCTCTTGAAGACATTTTTCTGATCTGTCAAATCTAAGAAAACAACAGTACCTGTAGGTACCTACCACTGTATCTAGGCCATGTTCAGATTTTTCCAGTAGTTGCAGAATTTTTTTGGCAGGTTTATTTAAATTAGGATGCAGTCAAGGACTTTGCATTGGTTCCATTTAGTTCGTGTTTCTTACTCTTTTAATCCAGAATCATTTACTCTTACATATAAGCACACACATTTTTTTTCATTTGCCATAACTTTTGCTGAGACCAAGAGGTTGCCCTGTAGAATAATGCACTTCCTAGATTTTTTGATCACTGTTTTGTCATGTTATTTAACTTATTTCTCTATTCTATTTTAGTATACTGAAAAGTAGATCTAAAGATTTACTCGAGAAATCAGTTCTTTCTAAACAAATTCAAAATAGATTTTTTAACTCTTTAATAAGCCACTTTTCAAGCATTTATTAAACAGTACCATATCCAGAAAAGTATATAAGCTTAGTTTTTCATAAATTAAACACACTTGTGTAGCTGGCATCCAGGTCAAGACACAAAAAAAACATCAACACCCCAGGAGCTCCTCTACTTTTCCAGTCATTATTCCTCTTCCCCAAAGCTAACCACTGTCACTGTGATATTCTTTTGAGGTTTGATGAGTTGGCTCATCTGATAGGATGCATGTGTAAGTCTGTTCAGTACACTTCTGGAAGTAATGAAGAAATTTCCAAAAAGCAGTGGGATTAGGATAGTGCTGGCACAGATAGACTGATGGGAACAGTGTAGAGAGTCGAGAAGGAAAGCAAGTATATTTGGGGAATTTAGTGTTTGATGATGATATTATTTCAACCAGTGGAGGAAATGGGGTACTCAGTAACTGAGAGTAGGACAAAATAGCCATTTGTGGATAAAGATGTTACCACTCTGATACAAAATGAAGTCCACGTGGGGTCAACATGTAAAATGCTAATGGGATTGGACTATAACCCTACTTCCAATAAGATGCTCTCTGGAGATAACCATGCCCTCTGTGAAAGAAGATGTTTATACTAGTAAAGTCAGTCAGTCATAGGAATATATTATGAATTACATGGTGACTACTATATATATATATATACCACAGACTTTCATGACTACCATATATATACCACAGTCTTTCAGAAGATTGAATATTGTTCCTACATTTACACCGTTTTTTGCCTCAGTTTAAAAAAAAAAGAGAAACTTTTCATTTACTTACAGAGTAACTGAGGGAGCCAGATTTAGGGAATCTCGTTAAGTTGATAAGTTTTGTCTTACATTTACTGGTTTATTTTTTCTATTTAGATGAATTATGTGTTGAAGCACTTTGCCGGATGGAACAAGCTAATTGCTCCTTTCAAGTTTTTGACAAACATCCAGGGATCTATTTATTTTTGGTTCATCCCAATGAAATGGTAAGTGTCAGTGACAGGCAGTAGAAGAGGATATCTTCTTTTGTACCAATAGATGACTGACTATAATAGAGGTTTTGGTGTGTACTTTGTGTAAAATATTTGCCAAAATTATTCTTTTGTTGTAAAATTACTGCAATTAAGGAGAGAGTGCTTTAGTGGAGGTGGGGGGCTCAAAGAAGAAGAGATTTAAGAGAGTAGGGACTCTGTCTGACAGGTGATGCTCCAATTTGAAAGCCAAGGCAATGATTCAGACTTCTTCTATGTTGATCTGAGCCAATGAAGGACTGTTCTCTGTTGCTTTTCTTGCCAGCCTGCCCCACTCCAAGCACATGGAAATACCACTTAAAACATTTAAAATTATTTTGTTAGTGAATAACGTTTTTAAAAGGTAATGGGGTATGGGGAGGACAAGAAGATTAGTTCCGAGGTGCTGGACAGAAGGAGGAACGTAAGAATCAGAGCAGTAGGTAGAACAGAAACAGAGGGCAACCCCAGAGTTTTGGAACCTGACGTTGAGCTGGTGGCTGGGGTTTGCAGATTTATCACATGTGGTGAGGCAGCAGGTGCTGTGGGTCTGTGCATGTTGGCCTCTTGAGTTACAGAGTTAAGACAAAAGCTGTGCAGGGCAGCTCTGCTGATGGAGGGCCAGTAAAGAGCCTTTAAGTGGCAAAGAACATGGTAATGGTGTTTCAAGAAAAATGGTGATGAATTTCAGTCTGTTCTGTGCCAAACCCTAAAAATTATAGAAAAAATTCAAAGCAGGAATTTGAAAAGCTGTAATCACACAATTCAAGAAGTAAATATTCCTTTGAACCAGTAAGGGAGCATAAGCACAAAGTGATGCGCAGTGGAAACTTGTAGGCCTGGCTGGCAGTAGGTAGCAGGGGATTAAGTTTGTGCAGGATAACAGGAATTAAAAAGTATACTCGACGCTAGGGTAGACCCAGAGTCAAGGCCTCTGCCTGCCTTCCTGTGAAAGATTGACAGAAATTACCACCAGTGGCTGTCTAGGACTGGCTTTCTTAAAGCTGCAAACGAGTAGAGGAAGCTGGTCCAGCTGAGCAACCAGGATCTGGTCCTGCCATTGCAGGCTTCGGGACTGAGTCTGCAGGGCCAGAAGTGACTGGATTCTTCATTATAGGCTTATTTTACAGGTGAGGAAACTGAGTCAGGAGACTTATCCACAGTTATACATTCTAGTTTGTGGTGACTGGGATTTGTGTACAGGCAACCTGACCCCGTAAAGTAGCCTGTGGGAGAGGCCTCAGGTTGGGTGGTCATAGACCCAGCTGTGCATTCTGGGTGGATCATTCGTCAACTGTGGGACTTTGGGCAGCCCCTCACCTACTGGGATTCCCTGGTGGCTCAGCTGGTAAAAAAAATCTGCCTGTAATGCAGGAGACTTGGGTTTGATCCCTGGTTGGGGAAGATCCCCTGGAGAAGGGAATGGCAACCCACTCCAGTACTCTTGCCTGGAAAATCCCATGGACGGAGGGCCCTGGTAGGCTGCAGTCCATGGGGTTGCTAAGAGTCGGACACGACTGAGCGACTTCAATTTCATGCGTTGGAGAAGGAAATGGCAACCCACTCCAGTGTTCTTGCCTGGAGAATCGCAGGGGCGGGGGAGCCTGGTGGGCTGCCGTCCATGGGGTTGCACAGAGTCGGACACGACTGAAGTGACTTAGCAGCAGCAGCAGTGAGGCTATAGGCTCTATGGCAGGGCTGTTGGCAGCCTACCTCCAAGAAGATTTACGCCAAGATGTGCCTCCCAGGTCTGCTGCTCCCAGTGCCCCTGCCTCTGCCAACCCATGCCTTCACTGTTCTGTGAAGTCGCTCAGTTGTGTCCGACTCTTTGCGACCCCATGGACTGTACTGGAGACCCTCAAACATGCAAGGCAGGTCTGGCCCAATCTCTTGCGGGGGTCACTGCTCCTTTTCCCCTGGGTCCTGGTACACACAGCCTTTTTTTCGTGATCTTCAGAGTTCTGTTTCCCCCAAGTCTTTGCCGAATGCCAAGGTTGGGAAGTCTGATGTGGGGCCTAGAACCTTTGCAACAGTGAGAGAACTTCTTTGGTATTAATTGTTCTTCGTTTGTGAGTTGCCACCTGGTGAGATTGGGATTTGATTTTAATGTGTCTGCAGCCCTCCTACCATATCCGTGCAGCTTCTCCTTTGTCCTAGAAGTTCCTACAAGACCTTCTAGAACTAACACCCAAAAACTAACCTTTTCATCATAGGGGACTGGAATGCAAAAGTAGGAAGTCAAGAAATACCTGGAGTAACAGGCAAGCTTCGTCTTGGAGTACAAAATGAAGCAGGGCAAAGGCTTAACAGAGTTTGGCCAGGAGAACACACTGGTCATAGCAAACACCCTCTTCTAACACCACAAGAAACTACTCTACACTTGGAAATCACCAGATGGTCAATACCAAAATCATATTGATTATAAACATGTAAGCAAATTTGGAAAACTCAGCAGTGGCCACAGGACTGGAAAAGGTCAGTTTTCATTCCAATCCCAAAGAAAGGTAATGCCAAAGAATGCTCAAACTACCACACAATTGCACTCATCTCACACGCTAGTAAAGTAATGCTCAAAATTCTCCAAGCCAGGCTTCAGCAATACATGAACCGTGAACTTCCAGATGTTCAAGCTGGTTTTAGAAAAGGCAGAGAAACCAGAGATCAAATTGTCAAAATCCACTGGATCATGGAAAAAGGAAGAGAGTTCCAGAAAAACATCTATTTCTGCTTTATTGACTATGCCAAAGCCTTTGACTATGTGGATCACAATAAAGTGTGGAAAATTCTTCAGGAGATGGGAATACCAGACCACCTGATCTGTCTCTTGAGAAACCTATATGCAGGTCAGGAAGCAGGTTAGAACTGGACATGGAACAACAAACTAGTTCCAAATAGGAAAAGGAGTACGTCAAGGCTGTATATTGTCACCCTGCTTATTTAACTTCTATGCAGAGTACATCATGAGAAACGCTGGGCTGGAGGAAGCACGAGCTGGAATCAAAATTGCCGTGAGAAATAGCAATAACCTCAGATATGCGGATGATACCACCCTTACGGCAGAAAGTGAAGAAGGACTAAAGAGCCTCTTGATGAAAGTGAGCGAGGCGAGTGACAAAGTTGACTTAAAGCTCAACATTCAGAAAACGAAGATCATGGCCTCTGATCCCATCACTTCATGGCAAATAGATGGGGAAACAGTGTCAGACTTTCTTTTTTGGGGCTCCAGAATCACTGCAGATGGTGATTGCAGCCATGAAATAAAAGACGCTTGCTACTTGGAAGGAAAGTTATGACCTACCTAGACAGCATATTCAAAAGCAGAGACATTACTTTGCAAACAAAGGTCCATCTAGTCCAGGCTATGGTTTTTCCAGTAGTCATGTATGGATGTGAGAGTTAGAGTATAGGGAAAGCTGAGCACTGAGGAATTGATGCTTTTGAACTGTGGTGTTGGAGAAGACTCTTGAGAGTCCCTTGGACTGCAAGGAGATCCAACCAGTCCATTCTAAAGGAGATCAGTCCTGGGTATTCATTGGAGGGACTGATGCTGAAGCTGAAACTCCAATACTTTGGCCACCTCATGTGGAGAGCTGACTCATTTGAAAAGACCCTGATGCTGGGTAAGTTTGAGAGCAGGAGGAGAAGGGGATGACAGAATGAGATGGTTGGATGGCATCACCAACACAATGGACATGGGTTTGGGTGGACTCCAGGAGTTGGTGATGGACAGGGAGGCCTGGCATCCTGTGGTCCATGTGGTCACAAAGAGTTGGACACGAGTGAGCAACTGAACTGAACTGGTATATATTCCTTGCTGCTGAAGATGGAAAAGCTCTTTATAGTCGGCAAAAACAAGACCTGGAGTTTACTGTGGCTCAGCTCATGACTCCTTATTCTAAAACACAGGCTTAAATTGAAGAAAGTAGGGGAAACCACTTGGCCATTCAGATATAGTGGTTATGATGATATAGTAGAGGTGATGAATAGATTCAAGGGATTAGATCTGGTAGACTGAAAAACTGTGGAAGAAGGTTTGTAACATTGTATAGGAAGCAGTGACTAAAACCATCGCAAAGAAAAATGCAAGAAGGCAAAGTGATTTTCTGGGGAGGCCTTTACAAATAGCTGAGAAAAGAAGTGAAAGGCAAAGGAGAAAAAGAAAGATAAACCCAGCTGATTGCAGAGTTTCAGAAAACATTCAGGAGATAAAGTCTTAAGTGAAAAGTGCAAGGAAATAGAGAAAAACAATAGAATGGGAAAGACTAGAGATCTTCAAGAAAATTGGAGATACCAAGGGAAAATTTGATGCAAGGATGGGCACAATAAAGGACAAAAACAGTAAGGACCTAACAGAAGCAGAAGAAATTAAGAAGAGGTGGCAAGAATACACAGAAGAACTATACAAAAAAGGTCTTAATGACCCAGATAACCACGATGGTGTGATCACTCACTTTGAGGTAGACATACTGTAGTGTGAAATCAAGTGGGCCTTAGGAGGCATCACTATAAACAAAGCTAGTGAAGGTGATGGAATTCCAGCTACACTATTTAGAACTGTAAAAGATGATGCTGTAAAAGTGCTGTACTGAATATGTCAGCAAAATTGGAAAACTCAGCAGTAGTCACAGAACTGAGAAAGGTCACTTTTCATTGCAGTGCCAAAGAAAGAAAGTGAAAGTGAAGTCGCTCAGTCGTGTCCAACTTTTTGCGACCCCATGGGCTGTAGCCTACCAGGCTCCTCCCTCCATGGAATTCTCCAGGCAAGAGTACTGGAGTGGGTTGCCATTTCCTTCTCCAGGGGATCTTCCCGACTCAGGGATCGAACCCGGGTCTCCTGCATTCCAGGCAGATGCTTTAACCTCTGAGCCACCAGGGAAGCAGGGCAATGCCAAAGAATGTTCAAACTACTGTACACTTGAGCTTATTTCATATGTTAGCAAGGTAAAGCTCAAAATGCTTCAGGTTAGGCTTCAGCAATATGTGAACTTGAGAACTTCCAGATAGATGAACAAGCTGGTTTAAAAAAGGCAGAAACCAGAGGTCAAATTGCCAACATTCATTGGATCAAAACATCTACTTCTGCTTCACTGACTAGACTAAAGCCTTTGTGTGGATCACAACAAACTGGAAAATTCTTAAAACGGATGGGAATACCAGACCACCTTACTTGTCTTGTGAGAAACCTGTATGGCAAGTCAAGAAGCAACAGTGAGAACCAGACATGAAACAACAGANCTTCTCCAGGGGATCTTCCCGACTCAGGGATCGAACCCGGGTCTCCTGCATTCCAGGCAGATGCTTTAACCTCTGAGCCACCAGGGAAGCAGGGCAATGCCAAAGAATGTTCAAACTACTGTACACTTGAGCTTATTTCATATGTTAGCAAGGTAAAGCTCAAAATGCTTCAGGTTAGGCTTCAGCAATATGTGAACTTGAGAACTTCCAGATAGATGAACAAGCTGGTTTAAAAAAGGCAGAAACCAGAGGTCAAATTGCCAACATTCATTGGATCAAAACATCTACTTCTGCTTCACTGACTAGACTAAAGCCTTTGTGTGGATCACAACAAACTGGAAAATTCTTAAAACGGATGGGAATACCAGACCACCTTACTTGTCTTGTGAGAAACCTGTATGGCAAGTCAAGAAGCAACAGTGAGAACCAGACATGAAACAACAGACTGGTTCAAAATTGAGAAAGGAGTACATCAAGGCTGATATTATTACTCTGTTTATCTAACTTATATTCAGAGTACATCATGCAAAATGCTGAGCTGGATGAATCAGAAACTGGAGTACTACGTCAAGGCTGTATATTGTTATCCTGCTTATTTAACTTTATGCAGAGTACATCACAAGAAATGCTGGGCTGGAAGAAGCACAAGCAGGAATCAAGATTGCCGGGAGAAACATCAATAACCTCAGATATGCAGATGACACCACCCTTATGGCAGAAAGTGAAGAGGAATTAAAGAGCCTCTTGATGAAAGTGAGAGAGGAGAGTGAAAAAGTTGGCTTAAAGCTCAACATTCAGAAAACGAAGATCATGGCATCCGGTCCCATCACTTCATGGGAAATAGATGGGGAAACAGTGTCAGACTTTATTTTGGGGGGCTCCAAAATCACTGCAGAGGGTGACTGCAGCCACTAAATTAAAAGATGCTTACTCCTTAGAAGAAAAGTTATGACCAACCTAGATAGCATATTAAAAAGCAGAGACATTACTTTGCCAACTAAGGTCCATCTAGTCAAGGCTGTGGTTTTTCCCGTGGTCATGTATGGATGTGAGAGTTGGACTGTGAAGAAGGCTGATCGCCGAAGAATTGATGCTTTTGAGCTGTGGTGTTGGAGAAGACTCTTGAGAGTCCCTTGGACTGCAAGGAGATCCAACCAGTCCATTCTGAAGGAGATCAGCCCTGGGATTTCTTTGGAAGGAATGATGCTAAAGCTGAAACTCCAGTACTTTGGCCACTTCATGTGAAGAGTTGACTCATTGGAAAAGACTTTGATGCTGGGAGGGATTGAGGGCAGGAGAAGAAGGGGACAATAGAGAATGAGATGGCTGGATGGCATCACTGACTCGATGGATGTGAATCTGAGTGAACTCTGGGAGTTGGTGATGGACTTGGAGGCCTGGTGTGCTGCGATTCATGGGGTCGCAAAGAGTTGGACACGACTGAGCGACTAAACTGAAGAAGTATCAACAGCCTCAGATATGCAGATGATACTGATCTAATGGCAGAAAGCGAAGAGGAACCAAGAGCCTCTTGAAAGAGGAGAGTGCAAAAGTTGGCTCAAAACTCAGCATTCTTTGTGGCAATTAGATGGAGGAAAATGTGGAAACAGTGACAGATTTCATTTTCTTGGACTCTAAAATCACTGTGGATGGTGACTGCAGCCATTAAATTAAAGGACACTTACCCCTTGGAAGAAAAGCTATAACAATCCTAGATAACGTTTTAAGAAGCAGAGACATCACTGCTGACAAAAGTCCGTATAATCAAAGCTATAATTTTTCCAGTGTCAGATACAGATATGAGAGTTGGACCATAAAGAAGGCCGAGCGTGGAAGAGTTGCTGCTTTTGAATTGTGCTGGAGAAGACTCTTGAGAGTCCCTTGGACAGCAAAGAGATCAAACTAGTCAGTCCTACAGGAAATCAGCCCTAAATATTCATTGGAAGGNAGAGTTGCTGCTTTTGAATTGTGCTGGAGAAGACTCTTGAGAGTCCCTTGGACAGCAAAGAGATCAAACTAGTCAGTCCTACAGGAAATCAGCCCTAAATATTCATTGGAAGGAGTGATGTTGAAACTGAAGCTTCAATACTTTGGCCACCTGATGCGAAGAGCCAAGTGACTCATTGGAAAAGACCCTGATGCTGGGAAAGATTGAGGGCAGGAGAAGAGGGCAACAGAGAATGAGATGGGTGGATAGCATCATCGAGTCAGTAGACATGAGTTTGTGCAAACTCTGCGAGATAGTGAAGGACAGGGAAACCTGATGTGCTGTAGTCCATGGGGTTGCAGAGTTGGACATTACTTGGTGACTAAACAACAGCATGGTGCATTTGTCTCCTTTGATTTGGAACATTTCCTCAGCCTTCTGTTTTTTTGTTTTTGTTTTTTTGGCTGCTCTGGTCCAAAATCACTGCAGATGGTGACTGCAGCCATGAAATTAAAAGACGCTTACTCCTTGGAAGGAAAGTTATGACCAACCTAGATAGCATATTCAAAAGCAGAGACATTACTTTGCCAACAAAGGTCCGTCTAGTCAAGGCTATGGTTTTTCCAGTGGTTACATATGGATGTGAGAGTTGGACTGTGAAGAAAGCTGAGTGCCGAAGAACTGATGCTTTTGAACTGTGGTGTTGGAGAAGACTCTTGAGAGTCCCTTGGACTGCAAGGAGATCCAACCAGTCCATCCTAAAGGAGATCAGTCCTGGGTGTTCATTGGAAGGACTGATACTGAAGCTGAAACTCCAATACTTTGGCCACCTCATGCGAAGAGTTGACTCATTGGAAAAGACTCTGATGCTGGCAGGGATTGGGGGCAGGGGGAGAAGGGGACGACAGAGGATGAGATGGCTGGATGGCATCACCGACTCAATGGACATGGGTTTGGGTAGACTCCAGGAGTTGGTGATGGACAGGGAGGCCTGGCATGCTGCTGCTGTCCATGGAGTCGCAGAGTCGAACACGACTGAGCGACTGAACCAAACTGAATGGTTTTTCCTTCAGCCAGTTTTCCAAGATTGCAAAATAATTTCAACCCCATTACTTTACACAATTATTAGTCAGCACTTGATGTGGATTATACTGTAATCAAGAGCCATTTTCCCTTCTCCCATTCATTCATCTATTTTATTATTAGGATAGACTCAGTGATTCCTTTGTATTTTTTTTTGTAGCTTAAAAGTATGTTGACATAGAGCTCATTCTTTTGTCCATTAGTTCTATGTTTTTCAGACTTTTCTGCCCATAGTCGACAAGTATTGATAAAAATGTTTTTCATTGAGTTAACACATGTATATGCATATGTGACATTTCACATATGCGTATACGTATATCAGCATTTCACAAAATAATTTTACAATGAAGGATGGACACTGTTTTATTTAGTTTTTAAGGTTGGTTATGGTCACTAAATTAAATTTGTATCTCAGAAGAGTTTTAAAATCACTTTCCTATGGTATATTGTCATGTAGAGGTGACCTTTTATTTCTTCTCTTTTCGTTGTTTCTTTCCTTTTTTAAACTAATATGGAACATTACAAACATACAGAAGTAGATAATCAGAGCATTTAATCCATAAAATGTTAGTATGTGTCTCTAAAAGGTAAGGGTTTTAAAAAAATACATCAACATACCAATAGTAGTTACTTAATATCATGTTTCTAGTTAGTATTTAAGTGAATGGAAGTGGTTATCCTAAATGCTTTACTGGAGTTAGTTTGTTCAAATCAGGATCAAATACAGTTCACACGTTGCATTACAATTTGACCCTTGAACAACATGGGTTTGAACTCTTTGAGTTCACTTATATGCAGATTGTTTTTAATGCATGGACTTCCCAGGTGGCTCATTGGTAAAGACCTGCCAAGCAGGAGACGTGGGTTTGATCCTTGGGACCAGAAGGTCCTGGAGGAGGAAGTGGCAACCCACTTCAGTATTCGAAATCACATGGACAGAGGAGCCTGGCAGGCTACAATCCATGGGGTCACAAAAGGGTCGAACATGACTGAGTGACTCAGAAATAACAGTTTAGTAATATACAGGTTAGTTGAATCCATGGTGCAGAATCTTGGATATGGAAGGGCTGGTGACTAAGTTATATTCGGATTATATTGGCATATTCAACTATGCAGAAAGTCAGTGCTCTAACCCCTGTGTGGTGTTCAGAATTTGATTATAATTAGTGTCTTGTGGTTTTTTTTTTTTTTTTTTCAGTCATAACCTCCTTTTGGTTTAAAATGTCTTTGAAAATCATGTTTTTACTGAAGTACTTTATTCTGTATGATGGTTTTTTCTTCCTCCAGTTTTATTGAGATATAATGGACATACAGCACTGGACAGTTTAAGGTGTACAGCATGGTGATTTTTTAAAGATTCTGACATATAATTGGTATATCTTGTGTCTTTTAAAACCTGTAGAGAATTCATCGGAGAAGGCAATGGCACCCTACTCCAGTACTCTTGCCTGGAATATCCCATGGATGGAGGAGCCTGGTAGGCTGCAGTCCATGGGGTCGCTAAGAGTCGGATACGACTGAGCGACTTCACTTTCACTTTTCATTTTCATGCGTTGGAGAAGGAAATGGCAACCCACTCCAGTGTTCTTGCCTGGAGAATCCCAGGGGTGGGGGAGCCTGGTGGGCTGCTGTCTGTGGGGTTGCACAGAGTCGAACACGACTGAAGTGAGTTAGCAGCAGCAGCAGAGAATTCCTATTTTAAATAGATTCTTGCTGTATATAGACAGTTGTTCACTGAATGAAGTAATGAATGTGTTGTGCTTTTAGGTTCGGCGTTGGGCTATCCTGACTGCAAGAAACTTGGGGAAAGTGGATAGAGATGATTACTATGATTTACAGGAGGTTTTGACTTGCCTTTTTAAAGTTATTGAGTTGGGACTTTTAGAAAACCCAGACATTTATACTTCTTCTGTCCTTGAGAAGGGTAAACTGGTTCTTCTGCCTTCACACATGTATGATACTGCCAACTACAAAAACTATTGGTTAGGTGAGTATTGTTGCTAAACAAATAGCAATTAGTATTTTCCAGTAGTGTTTTTTCTTAAGCCTATAATAATCTGGTACTTTTATTTATTTTTAATTGGCAGATAATTGCTTTATATTGTGTTAGTTTTTGCCATACATCGACATGATCCAGTAGTTCTTACAATTATCCAGCAAAAATCATCTCATTTGGTAATCTGATCAGAATTGCTAAATAAAAGATTTCATAGTTTCCAGTTCTTGTTTTGTCATTAAATTGACCATTACAACATCTGTTTTTAAACACTTTTTATCATAGAAATCATCTGTGTAACAAGTATCTTTTGAAACATGGCAAGTAGATCTTTTATTTAAGGCATTATTAGATGTAACAAAATACTATCATAGCAGCTGTCTTTAATAGAATTTGATCTATTGGAAAAAGGAGGTTTCATACTTCTTTTCCTATCTGTAAAATATTTCCTGGCAGAAAGAGATTAACTTTGGTTTTCAGCAAATTCTATATTGAACTTAAAATAGTTCTGTCCTATTCATTGATTCAGAGTCTTAGTCATGTGTATATTTGGCAGTGGTTGGTACTTGAAATATGATGATCTTAAAATTTAAGGGATCTTCAATTCTATGAGATTAAATTGTGTGTAGTCATTTGGGAAATTGCTTTTTAACAAAGTTCATAGTATTTTCCCTTTATTCACTCTAAAGTTCTGTTCTTGGGAGCAGTTGTATGTGAATGTCTCAGACTTTAGTGTCTGAGGCACTGGATTATGTTTTGCTTCATCTTACTGCCATGTTGTTATTCTGCCAACTAAACCAGAGAAGACTTTAGAACAGCGTTAATGTCATCAGTTCAAGCAAACTATATGTGGTCTTACAGGTATTTGCATGCTGCTCACCATTCTTGAGGAGCAAGCCATGGATTCACTGTTGTTGGGCTCAGATAAACAGAATGATTTTATGCAGTCAATACTTCATACCATGGAGAGGCAATCAAATGGTAATAAACTTTATTTGCTGAATTTTGTGATGGTGGTGCACTTTAAAATTACTAGAGTCACTGTAAGAATTTGGATGTATGATATGGAGGAAAGAATGAACACTTTATGGTTTTTGTCACAGATTCAGAATGTTAAGTTGGAAAGGATCTTTAAACTCAGCACCTTATTTTCCTAAGAGACTGAAGCCCAGAGGTGTTAACTTAGTTTCTCATGGTGCAGTACCCAATTAGTAGCAGAATGAAGGGTAGACTAGAACCTAAAGGAGGTGAATTTCTGGTAATGTGATAGTAAATGTATGCAGAAAGATTCTGCTGTCCCACTACCTCACTTTTGCTTGGTTTTTCATTTCACTTCGGTTTTCTTTGGTTACACTGTCCAACACAGTGACTGCCAGCCAAATGTGATTGTTTAAATTTATACTAAGGAAACTGAAAAATTCAGGTTTTCAGTCCCATTAGCTATAACTTCAAGAGCTCAGTGGCCACATGTGCCTGGCTGCTACCATATTAAACTGGGCAGGCAGTGAGCCATTTCTGTCATCACAGAAAGTTCCCTTGGAGAATGCTGCTCAGATAGCCTAATAAATAGGGCCTAAAATTGTATTTGTTAGTAGAGGCCAGCTTGGTTTTATCATGGCTTTATCAGGCTTATCAGTGAGAGTCTGTACTAGTGTTTCCAGTCTTAACCTTTTTTATGAAGGAATGAATCATCAAAGACCAAGCATGCCAAATCCTATGAAAATACAATTTTTTACCCACTTTTACTTCTCTTTAGGCAACTTCGGTATAGATACAAATTCTTTTGTGGAGAATTTTAAAAGAAATTTGTAACTGTTTCTTTGATCATGTGTGTATTATTGTGAGATAATTTCTGATCAAGGTTATTACTAATTCACTTAGCAGAATTTACTAAGTAATTTGTTCATTTCTTTCCCAGTGCTTTGCACGTGCATTTCTGTTCTCTCTGTTAATCCAGCTCCCCTAACATGCTTCAGAATGAGTCACCTCTTTAGGAAACTTTCTGTAATTGTCTTTACCTTACTGATGACTTTGAGAGCTTGCTAGACAAGAAATAGCTGCAGTGTAGGATAAAAAGGTATATGAGAAGTTCTACACAAATGACTGTTTCTTTTTTTGTCATTTTGGTTTTGTTTTCTTTTGTTTTTGCTATATTACTCTTTGTTTCTGCAAAAGCTTGTGATCTGGGGAATTGTGGAGACAGATTTGAAAATTCTGAGTATGGGAACTTGAGAGAAGGGACCANAATTATTGTTTTTTTTTTTTTTTTTTTTTTTTTTTTTTTTTGAGTAGAGTCTACAAGCCCTGAAGGAAATAAAGCAGAAAGTTCTTGGGTTGTCAGAGATTGTGTGTGTGAGACCACTTACTCCAGAGAGTACTGTGGAAGGTCAAATGACTGGGAGTGTTTGCTGCAGGGGGAGGTATTTGAGCTGAACTGTAAGGAAGGATAGGAAACTTTTTTTTTTTTTTGGATTGGTGGTACTAATAGTGAAGCTGTTCTAGTTCTTGGAAAAAGCCAGCGATCCTTGTGTTTTTTTTTTTTTTTTTTGCTATAGATGATGTCTCTTTATTTTAGTATGGAAAAATAAATCTGAGAATAGAGTAAGATCTTACAAGTGCTTGACTGAGAACTTTGAATTTCCTTAGAAAACAGTGAGGAACAGTTTAAGGTCTGTGAGTGGGTCAGTGTTTTGCCACTGCACATAGAGAAGAGGGAAACAACCGGATGCCAGAGAGTGGGAGTAGTGGGCATTCCTGCCAGGTGGATGGAATGGAAATAACAAGGCCACACTGAGACAGGGGTGGATGAAAAGAGCGCATCTCTGCTTGTCCAGTGCCTCAGGGATTCAGTCTCGTACACCAGCCAGATGACACACACAGTTCAGGATTTCTTGTATCATGGACTTCGTTTAGATCTGGAGATACCAGGTTTTTCTTAGTTCTCCCTTCCTCACTTCTGCTGTTTATTGAAGGATGAGAATATAAAGGTCTGGAAGAAGCAGAGTAAGAAAGATTCTTAAAGGTGTGGCAAACAGGGTGAGAAAGTTGAGTTTATCTATCCAGACTATCTCAGTTTGTTTCACATGAAAAAATTTCTTAACCAAAGTGTATTGCTTTTAAAAAAATACAAACACTACTTAAATGTTTGGCAGCTTTCTAAGACCTGTAGTTGGCAGGGCTTAAATTACTTCCTGCTTTGCTTTCAGTTTCGTTGCTACCCAGGTAAAGGATGCTTAATTCTCAATGTTTTAGTACTTTTTTCCAATTGTTTTTTAATTTGGCAATTACTCCATTGTGTTTCAGATGATAGTGTGGATCCTTTCTGGCCAGCGTTACACTGTTTCATGGTGATTCTGGATCGCCTTGGATCTAAGGTCTGGGGTCAACTTATTGATCCTATTGAAGCATTTCAAACCATTATTAACAACGTGAGCTACAATAGAGAGATCCAGAACATACGGAACAGCTCTATGAGGTTTGTTCAGTTCCTTTGTCACGATTTCAAACAGCCTGCGTAAGGAAGTCTATTAACAGGACTATTAACTAATCGTGTCTATTGATAGGATTTTTTTCCTTTTTTTAACCCCCTTTAGTTCAGTAATTTCTATTTATTCTTAATATTTTTAAGGACCAAGTTAGAACCGGAGTCGTATTTGGATGATATGGTGACTTGCAGCCAGATTGTATACAATTATAATCCTGAAAAGACCAAAAAGGTATAAAGCATTTTCAGAGTTCAGATGATACTGTATTGCCTTTATATTGTATAGACAGTGCAGTGATCAGTTGCAGTGCTGATTTTATGGTATATAGCTATTCTGAATCAACTGTTGCATAAAATTTTTCTGATTGAATGGTAGTACCTGGGGGAAAATGGGCACACTTTGAAATTTTTAAGTATGGTTAGGAAGGGTGGAATGTTTATGGCATGGGGGAGATAAATCACATGACTGGAAATCAGAACCAGCTGATGGAAAGAATTTCAGAGTGCACGGAGGTTTTGTAAATTTAACCTTTTCATGAAACTTTAACCTCAAAATTGAACTGTTTTCAATTTCTTGGGGGTCCATATATGTGCCCCAAAACAGGAAAATTGAGCAATATATTTTCTTGTTTACATCTGTGTGTCAGGCAGCCATGAATGATGCTTGTTTATCTGAACGTCTGTATCTCTTTTCATTTTAGGATTCGGGGTGGAGATCAGCCATTTGCCCCGATTATTGTCCTAACATGTATGAAGAAATGGAAACATTAGCTAACGTGCTCCAGTCAGATATTGGTCAGGACATGCGTGTTCATAACAGCACATTTCTGTGGTTCATCCCTTTCGTGCAATCCCTCATGGACCTGAAGGATCTGGGTGTGGCTTATATAGTGGAGGTTATTCACCATCTGTACTCTGAAGTCAAAGATGTTCTCAACCAGACAGACGCTGTGTGTGACAAAGTCACTGAGTTTTTCCTTCTGATTTTGGTGTCCGTGATTGAACTGCATAGAAATAAAAAATGTCTACATTTGCTGTGGGTTAGTTCCCAGCAGTGGGTGGAGGCTGTGGTGAAGTGTGCCAAGCTACCGACCGCAGCGTTTGCACGGAGTTCCGAGAAGTCATCTGGAAACTGTTCCAAAGGCACAGCAATGATATCGTCCCTGTCACTGCACTCAGTGCCCTCTAACTCTGTGCAGCTTGCTTGTGTGCAGCTGATTAGAAGTCTCCTGAAAGAAGGCTATCAGCTTGGGCAGCAGACTCTCTGTAAGCGGTTCTGGGATAAACTCAACTTATTCCTGCGAGGGAATTTATCCTTAGGTTGGCAGTTGACTAGTCAGGAAACCCATGAGCTACAAACTTGTTTAAAGCAAATTATTAGGAACATAAAATTCAAAGTACCTCAGTGTAGCACTTTTGTGGATCTGAATCCTGCATGTAAGACGCCTCCTGCATCTTTTAAAGAGGAAAGTGAACAAATAGGGAAGAAGTCTGAAAAAGATGTGCACTGTCTGGAAAATTCCAGCCCAACATCTTCTAAAAAACCAGTGAAAGCTGATGCATATCAAGTGCAAGAGAGTATTTTGAGCAAAGCAAATAATGCCATAGAAGAGAGTAAAGAGCCATATTATATAAAAGATTTGAAACTAGAAGGCCACCTCTCAGCTGAGTCATGTTTGAAGCTGAGTAGTAAAAACCTTGCCTGTGAAAGAGTTCAAAATCAAGTTAAAATAAGTACAGGGAAATATAAGTCTGTAAAAGAGAATTCCTTATGTACCCCACAGAATGGTACTTTAAGAAATGGTCCAGAAAAAGTATTTGACAGAGGAATAATAAAATCAAGGCGCTTACTGACTGCTTCTAGCACGGATTCTATGGAAAAAGCGTCTGCCTCCAATGAGGGCTTCTCTTTAAAGGATGATGGTCTTGGCAAAAGCTCAAAAGCAAAATCTAAGACACATAAAGATGGAGTCTGTGCTAAGTTGTCACATGTAATAAAAAAGCAACACAGGAGAAGTACCAGTTTAGAGGAAAACCTGACTGTATCTAGCATTGAGGGTTTCTATTCAAAGAAAGATATAGGAGGTCAGAAAGGAGGTGGAAACATATGCAATCCTTCTTTAGTCCCTGATGGTATTCTGGATGATAAAAATGGAGAACAAAAATCTCAAAGCTGTTTACTGCTGAGAAAGAAAGAAGTAAAGAAAGAAAAGTTAGATATTTTCTCTACCCCTGAAAACAGTTGTCAAATACAGGAATGTCATGTTGATGCCAAAGATTTGGTCTCACTCACAGAAATGACCAATACTTTCATGACGAAAGCATCTCCCTTTAAAGAGCCTGTGACTGGACATGAATTGAGAGAGAGGAAAATTAGTAGGAGTACTGATCAGTTTTCTTCTAATTTAAGAGAACAGGACCTTAGCAGCAGTCCCCAGCCTGACACCTTAACAGATTCTCAGGTAGATAGAGACCTCCACAAATTATCTTTAATAGCTCAAGCCAGTGTTACTAAGTTCCCATCAGATTCAACTCAAAAAAGTTTATCCCAAATACAAAGAAAAGTAAAAGATGAGAAAAGATGTTTCACAGCGAACCAAAATATCAGGGAAACCTGCCGTGGACAGGTTATTATTATTTCAGATTCTGATGAGGAGGAGGAGGAGGAGGAAAGAATCCTGGGTTTGAAGAAACAAATGAAAGAGACCAAAGCATGCATTGAGAAAGAATGTCCAGAGCAACATACTTCAATAGCTAACACAAATGTGGAACAGAAGGTATTAATAAAGGAAGAAAATCCAGTGTCCCTTTTGCAGTTTGAGGAATCTGATTCTCAGTTTTTTGAGTTTGAGACTCCATGTGAAGTGTTTTCAGTTTGGCATGATCAGAAA
This sequence comes from Sylvicapra grimmia, assembly GCA_006408735.1. Taxonomy (NCBI): domain Eukaryota; kingdom Metazoa; phylum Chordata; class Mammalia; order Artiodactyla; family Bovidae; genus Sylvicapra; species Sylvicapra grimmia. The sequence continues at coordinate 68,724 of SJYH01003506.1, read as the reverse complement.
CCAGACAAGAATTCAGCTCAAGAGAATGAGAAAAATCCATGCTTGACTCATGTGGGTGATACTGCAAATGATTGGGGTTATGAGACAGATTATGTATCTGAAGAGGTCATTAAAAAAGTAGCAGAGAACTTTGAAGAGCGCACAAAACCACGTAGTAGTAGTACTTCTGTTGAGGAATTTTGTGAAATTGAAGTAAAAAAACCCAAGAGAAGACGGTATGAAAAACCTATAGCTGAAGATCCTCTAAGGCCTTCTTCATCTTCTGTCAAAAATGAGGACCAGTCTGGTATTCTTAACAAGGGAAATCTGAGTAAAAATGATTTTAAAGGTGTAGACCCAAGATCTACAGTTCCCAGTTCAAATGTTCAGAGAAGTGCTGCAGTTTCCCCAAAGAAGTCTCTTCCAAAGCCTCGCACGTATTCCAGACCTGTCAGGAAAGTTCCAGTGGTTAAAGCTTCTAAGAAATCCCATTCGGATACCAAGAAAGGACAGAGTAAAAGCTCGCATTACGTAAGCTGTAGAACAACTCCTGCTGTTGTGCCGCCAAAGAAATTTCGCCAGTGTCCCGAACCAACTTCAACGGTTGAGAAACTTGGCCTGAAAAAGGCTCCTCGTAGGGCGTTTGAATTGTCCCAGCGATCTTTAGAGTGTATAGATCAGCTCCGTGACCATGGCAGAACTGTTGGAGTAGTGGATGCCCGGAAAAAGACGAAGTTAATTTCTCCTCAGACTCTCTCTGTCAGAAATAATAAGAAACTGCTGACGAGTCAAGACCTTCAGATGCATAGGCAGATGAGATCCAAATCACAACAAAACCGACGACGTCTTGATTGTCGAAGTACAGATAAGACTCGAGCAGGGCCATGTGCTGCACAGAGCTCTGCTGTGCCAGAATCAAATAAGTCAGATTACAGTCATCACGGGGGAGCCGAGGTGACTGCTAACAATAAGGGAAAACAGGTACTAACATGTCAGTCTTCTGAAACAGAATCCGTGAAAGCAAACCAGTGTAATCCTGTCCTGGTAAATGGAAGAATAGCAACAAATGAAGTCATTGTTCCTACCTCAGAGGACCTATTAGGCAGAGGTGACCTAACAGTTCATCATTTAGAGGTGGCGACTTTGAAAGAGGGAGAGGCTGAATTCAGCAGTGACACAGAGGAGGAGGAGGATATATTCCTAACACAGCGTGACCCTGAAGACATGGATTTATGTTCACAAATCGAGAGAGAGAATGATAAACTCATTGAAGTCATTCATGGAAAAGATGCAGTGCAGGGAGAGGAAGAGTGTGTGAGTCAGCCTCAGTTGGAATCTTTGAGTAGCACAAAATGTAAGTACAAAGATTGTGTTGAAACTCTGCAAAACCCAGGTGAGTACTGCTCAAAACACTCAAAAACTAAAGCCACCGATGAAGATGTATTTCGTAAACCCGGCTTGCCTCTGTCTGCATCAAAACGTTCGAGACCGTCCACGACCAAGGTTTTTAGTTCAAGCAGTACTTCACGAATTGCTGGTCTCTCCAAGTCTTTGGAAAGTACTGCATCCCTCCCATCATCTCTGAAAAATAAGTCAAGTGGGGCACAGTCTGTTCTGAAAGGACCACAGCCACCCCTTCTGGTGTCTCTGAAGCCAGTGGCTGAAGTGAAAGGTCTGTGCAGTGTTTTCCCTGCTCAGACTCCAAATAACTCCAACAGGCAAGTTTTGAGAGTTCCATTTGGGGAAAACAGATCTTTTTTGACTTCCTCTCCAGTAAACATTCTCACGTCGTCACAGTCCATCTCTGATACCTTTGTCAAAGAGGTCTTGAAATGGAGATACGAGATGTTTGTGAACTTTGATCAGTGTGGGCCCCCGTCGAGTCTGTGTCAGTCCATCGCAAGACGGGTGCCTATCAGGTTTCAAGACTGTGGAGATTATTTTAATGTGTTTTTCCCTTTGATGGTACTGAATACTTTTGAAACAGTAAGTACGTGTTTTAATCGTATACATCCAGATTTTGAAATTGCCTTTCTTTACCATGCTAGAAGAACAGCTAAAATATAACTTGTAAATGTCATGTTGAACAGACATTGTGCCAGACACTGTTCTAGATGCTGGTCATACAGAGGAAATACCAGTACTTTCCTAATCTCTGCCCTTCTGGAACTTACAGACACAGTCCAGGGGTGGCAAAGGAGGAAATGTTTTTCAGTGCAAAGGAAAGGGAAGACTTCTCAGAGGAGATAGTTACGCATTTAATTATGTTAAAAAATTTTTTTTAATTGGAGGATAATTTACAATATTGTGTTAGTTTCTGCCACACATCAACATGAATCTGCCATAAGTATACATATGTCCCCTCCCTCTTGAACCACTCACCCCATCCTACCCCTCTAGGTGTCACAGAACCTGGATTGAGCTCCCTGAGTCACAGCAAATTCCCCTGGGCTATCTTACATATGGTAATGTATATGTTTCAGTTCAATCTGCCCATCCCTCTCTTTATGTTTGTGTCTCCGTTACTGCCCTGCAAATACATTCATCAGTACCATTTTTCTAGATTGCATATGTATGCATTCAGTTCAGTTCAGTCGCTCAGTCGTGTCCGACTCTTTGCGACCCCATGAATCGCAGCACGCCAGGCCTCCCTGTTCATCACCATCTCTCGGAGATCACTCAGACACATCCATCGAGTCAGTGATGCCATCCAGCCATCTCATCCTCGGTCGTCCCCTTCTTCTCCTGCCCCCAATCCCTCCCAGCATCAGAGTCTTTTCCAGTGAGTCAACTCTTCGCATGAGGTGGTCAAAGTACTGGAGTTTCAGCTTTAGCATCATTTCTTCCAAAGAAATCCCAGGACTGATCTCCTTTAGGATGGACTGGTTGGATCTCCTTGCAGTCCAAGGGACTCTCAAGAGTCTTCTCCAACACCACAGTTCAAAAGCATCAATTCTTCGGCGCTCAGCCTTCTTCACAGTCCAACTCTCACATCCATACATGACCACAGGAAAAACCATAGCCTTGACTAAACGGACCTTAGTCGGCAAAGTAATAATCTCTGCTTTTGAAAATGCTATCTAGGTTGGTCATAACTTTTCTTCCAAGGAGTAAGCGTCTTCTAATTTCATGGCTGCAGTCACCATCAGCAGTGATTTTGGAGCCTAAAAAAATAAAATCTGGCACTGTTTCCCCATCTATTTCCCATGAAGTGATGGGACCAGATGCCATGATCTTNGCAAAGTAATGTCTCTGCTTTTGAAAATGCTATCTAGGTTGGACATAACTTTTCTTCCAAGGAGCAAGCGTCTTCTAATTTCATGGCTACAGTCACCATCAGCAGTGATTTTGGAGCCCCCCAAAAAAAGTCTGGCACTGTTTCCACTGTTTCCCCATCTATTTCCCATGAAGTGATGGGACCAGATGCCATGATCTTCGTTTTCTGAATGTTGAGCTTTAAGCCAACATTTTTGCTCTCCTCTTTCACTTTCATCAAGAGGCTTTTTAGTTCCTCTTCACTTTCTGCCAGAAGGGTGGTGTCATCTGCATATCTGAGGTTATTGATATTTCTCCTGGCAATCTTGATTCCAGCTTGTGTTTACAATATATATATATATATAAAGACATGAACTGATACAGTTTTAAAGAATTTTGTGTATATAATTTGGATCTTTTAAAAGTTGACTTTGTTTTATAATGCTTTCTGGGTTTTAGCCATTCATCTTGTGAAAGAAAGTGTGAAAATGAAGGTCGTTCAGTTGTGACTGTGTAATCCATGGAATTCTTCAGGCCAGATTACTGGAGTGGGTAGCCCTTCCCTTCTCCAGGGGGTCTTCCCAACTCAGGGATCGAACCAGGTCTCCCACATCGCAGGCAGATTCTTTACCAGCTGAGCCATAAGGGAAGCCCAAGAATACTGGAGTGGGTAGCCTATCCCTTCTCCGGCGGATCTTCCCGACCCAGTAATCGAACTAGGGTCTCCTGCGTTGAAGGCGGATTATTTTTTACCAACTGAGCTATGAGGGAATATTCCATTTCCACAAATTTCATAATTCTTAAAACTTTGATATTCCGACTTCCATATTCTTGACTCTGGGTTCAGAAAGTCCCAGTGATAACTCATAGTAAATGGAGTGAGATCACAAGGCCTCAGAGGCCAAGATGGCTACATACTAAAATCTTTGAATTAGCATGAGAAACATAAAGCCCACTCAGTGACATTTGCAGAGCAGGAGCATTGCCTTTGTTTTTATAGTGCATTATAGTTTGGAAAGTACTTGTCCCTGCAGTATGACTCGATCTTCATGACAACCTTGGAGGTAGGTATAGTCATCCCTACCTCCGTTGTTACAGCTGAGACATCAAGACATGGGGTTTAGGAGACCTGCTTGTAACTCATATCTCCTGACTTCTGGAAGAGTTCTTTAAACATACGTAGCCTCTGTCGTCGTTATTTGATCATAACTCCCTCATTAGATGGCATCGGAAAGCAATGCTTTTATTTTCTTGTTCTTTGTAGGGGCCATACTGTTTCAGGTTTGGTGGATTTGGTATTCAAATATTTGAATGAATTCTTTTTCCCAAGGAAGGTAACGATACAGCTCTACCTTAAATAGATTGTTAAAACCTGCTCCACTCTGGCAGATGTTTTGAAAAAATTAGATATAGGAATAGGTCAATAGCCACGCACTCAGCTTGATTCCTTTGCAAAGATTTATTGCAGCGGTTAAGAGTGGAGAATCAAGTGGCCAGACAAATCTTTTAATTAGCCCGTGATCATGGAGCTTACCTCATTCATTCCCTAGATCTGCAGGGGCACAAAGAGAGGTTTTTTCAAATAATTTTCATACTGTTTTTTGTGGCTCGTATACTTGACTGTTCAGGAGCCACTAGACCATAAAATCCAGCCAGTGAGAGCATTGGAAGTCCCAGAGCTCAAAGCTTTATTAAGTGGTGTGAAACTCTATTGTTTTGTGCATGTGTTAAATAATTGCTGTCAATGCAAGACTGTTAAAAATTCCCAGCTAATAATAACACGAAGAGTACTTTATGGCTTCAAAAGGAGATAAAAGAATTTCTTATTCAGCACTTTGGCCATATCACAGCAGATGTCAGTTTTGTGATTGTGAGGACTTTACTTTTGGCAGATGCTCTCCCTTCTGGCAGCAGAGCTCTAATTACCATATAAATTAAGCTGGGAAATGAGCGGAGGGCACAAAGCCTGGCCCCTTCTGCTCATACCCACACTGAGAGGGCTGCTGTGCCAAGCAGGCAGAATGGGGGCCCCGGCAATAGAGAGGGTTCCACCTCCCCTTTCTCTCCATTCAGATTGATTAGAAGGACATTAAGCTGCTTAGCTGCTGTGCAAACACAAGGATCATTCTTTCGCACTCAGTCTCTCTCTCTCTCTCTTTTTTTAACCCAGTGTCTTCTCCCCGACAGCATTCCATGAATTAGCCTAATCCATCCTGCTTTAATTCAGAGGCACTAATTATATTTCAGCGTACGTTCTTACACACTAAATTATAAGTATCCTTACTATAATCAGTTGTAACTAGTCCTTAAATTGAGGGTTTAGTACTTTCCTTTTATGGGATAACAGGCTTTGCTGTGTTATGTGATGGGATTAAATCCTTTAGGACTCGGAGTTGAAGATGCGGATGATGCATTATTTTTTTTTTTCCCTGAAGAACTCTATGTTTTCTTCTAGCCAGAGTGTAATTCAAACTTTGCAATGTCCTTTTACAAATTGTAAAATGGTATTTGATGCTTAGGTACATTTGGCATGTGAACTAATAACCACAGTTTGTTGGGACATAATTATAATACAGATGAATAACGGTTTATAGTTGCAAAGTATTTCCCATGTAAATTATCTTGTTGGTATGTAATAACCCTCAACATGGGTAATTTAGGAATTCATATGAGGTGACTGCTGCAGGCCACATAGTTAATTGGTAGCATAGCTGGTGTTAGAAGACTTATCTGGCTTTGGGGGGCTCTTTCCTCCCACCTCACCCAGTGTTAAGCTTACAGATTTATAAAATTCCTGATGAAATGATCCTTCCTACCAGCATTATTTATTTGTTTTTTATTAGGCTTGGTGGAAAATCATCACAGTTTGTAGTTTCAAGAGAATCACTTGTGAGTATTGTACAAAATTTTACATTTTACTCATACCATAAAATAAGAAGGGATTTCTCTGACGGCTCAGATGGTAAAGAATTTACCTGCAACTCAGGAGACCTTGGTTTGATCCCTGGGTTAGGAAGATCCCCTGGAGAAAGGAATGGCTACCCACTCCAGTATTCTTGCCTGAAGAATTCCATGGACCGAGGAGCCTGGAAGGCTACAGTCCAAAGGGTTGCAAAGAGTCAGACATGAGTGAGCGACTAACACTTACACTTTTCACATAAAATAAGAAACCAAATTTTTTACTCTTTAGCTCTTCTGGTTTCTTTAAATAATTATGCTTTAAAAATGTGTAACCAGTTTTAAGCATCGTTAGAAAATGATAAAGAAGATAGTCTGATGATTTTTCCCTTGAGAATTGTCTGTTCAGAGTGGGTAAGAGAACTACAGAGACTTTCTCTTTTCAGAAAAGGGCTGGGTAAGAACCATATCCAGAGAAGGCAATGGCATCCCACTCCAGTACTCTTGCCTGGAAACTCCCATGGACGGAGGAGCCTGGTAGGCTGCAGTCCATGGGGTCGCTGAGTCAGACACGACTGAGCGACTTCACTTTCACTTTTCACTTTCATGCACTGGAGAAGGAAATGGCATCCCACTCCAGTGTTCTTGCCTGGAGAATCCCAGGGATGGTGGAGCCCAATGGGCTGCCATCTGTGGGGTTGCACAGAGTCGGACACGACTGAAGCGACTTAGCAGCAGCAGCAGCAAGAACCATATCAGTTGAGAGATATATCAGTTTCCTGTCCAGTGTCCCCTTTCTGCCATGAAAAAAACTGTATACCCATTAATCATCTCTGCTGTCTTAACTTACCTCATTTGGATTTCTCCTCTTTAATATTTAGATTTTAATAGATGAGACTGGGTAGAAAGAACCTTGACTTGTCAAGGTCAGAGACTCATCTGGAACTTCTTAAAGAAGAGCATTCAGCGATGGTAATCTGAAGCAGAGGTTCTTAGTCACTAGGCGCTGCCCAGAAGTCACTGGCTAAGGGTGAATTCCCTTGGGCTCCATTTGGTAAGTCCTGTCCATTGACAGGACTTGGTTTACATACATCAGGAAATGATTGCCATAGTAAGTTTAGTGAACATCCATCTTATCATATAGATGCAAAATGAAAAGTACTTTTTCCTTGTGATGAAAACGCTTAGGATCTACCCACTTAAAAACTTTCACATATAATATACAGCTGTGTGCTTAGTTGCTCAGTTGTATCGGACTCTTTTCAGCCCTGTGGACTGCAGCCCACCAGGCTCCCCTGTCCATGGGGATTTTCCATGCAGTAATACTGGAGTGCGTTGCCATGCCCTCCTCCAGAGATAATATACAGCAGTGTTAATTATATTTATCACATTTTTACATCTCTAGGGCTTCTTTATCTTATAACTGAGATTCAAGAACTATTAGAAACCACTTTTTACCCCCTCCCCCCAGTTAGACATAATGTTTAATGTTAACCATCGTATACAGGGAGGAGCAGAAAAGATTCCTGTTATATGCATTTACATGATATTTGTGACAAAAAAAAAGGAAAGAAATATGTTCCAGTTCTATGCTGTGATATTGGAATGATACATGACCAAAGAGAGAAGGATGCAGAATACTAATTCATAATTACGGTTTGGTGAGATATTCTTTGATGACTATAAACCAGAGCATTATATGTAGAAAGTTATGTTTTCTAAATTTGTCTTTGTCTGTCTCCTTTGTTGAAAGAAGGCACCTGTGTTTGTATTCTGCTTTGCTGGTATTTCGGGCCATAGTCAAGGAGGAGATAATGTTTTGAGATGAGAAACGGTGTGGAGGTGCCACCTAGTGGTCACTTCATCACGTCTGATTCTCCCTCTGGCCAGTGCTGACTGGGTGTCATTGCTGGGCTGCCTGATAGAGTTGTTTCCTGGAGAGTCACGTTAAGATGTAAGTGGTGAATCTACTAACATACTGTTGTTGTTGGTAGGATAATGTTTTTACCTCTGTGTTATGGTCACTAAAGTTGTTCTGCTCCACATTCATTATTTAAAATTAGCTGGATGGCTTTTGTTATTCTTTTCACTAATGTTGCCTAATTATATCAGCAAGATTTGAGTTATACTTGAAAATCACAGCTCATGATTGTTTACCATTTCACTGAAATGATCTCATATTTGAATATGCAGAAGGCATGTAGAGTGTCTGGAGTGCATTGCGAGACCACTGACTTCTGGATGACGGCCAGGTGCAGTGAGATTTCGTTAAAAGTCTTTCTTGTTCTTTTAGGATTAATTTCTCTTTAGAAGAATGCCATAGAAGAAAAAGATCAATGGGAAAGCTCACCTTTTAGAATACTTTTTTAGATTGGCTATGTTCATTCAGCAAGTACATACCTCATTAGAAAGATAGCCAGGGACAGCTGACTATACTAATTTCTTTTCTTTACCCTTAAATCTGTGTATTTCAGAAGTGTCAAATATTGAAGTTTTTCAAAACAAACTGTTAGTGATAGAGATCTTAAGAGTGGTCAGATTCCCAGAGGTATATCTTCTGTTCTCAGTGACAAATGTTCTCTGAAGTTTCCTCTATGTGTGTGTTTGGTGTGGGAGGGAGTTACAGGCTGGACAGATGGGAGGAGGGGATGCATGTATCATAACTGACTTTCATTGGGATATAAAATAAATTTCCTTAGGATGACTTTTACTTTATTAGTATTGTTTTAGTATCCATTTTGGGCAGTTTTGCACAAAGAATCTTAACATCTAATTAGGTACTAACATTTTGTCTTTATTATTAGCACATTGAATAATTTTTCTTTTTGTCAAAGAAATTCTCATGGTGGAATTAAATAAGATAAACAGGAGAGCATTTCAAAACAACATAGACTTTAGCTAAACACTTCTCCTAAAGATGACCTCTGAATTTGCAAAGACAACCCAGAAAATACACTGGTTACTTAGGTCGTAAAGTGTCTACTGCCTGCCCAACACTGTGTAGGGGTCATGTCTGAGAAGACTGCAGAAGTATGTATGATGGAGTGTGTTCTCAAGGTTCTAATGAGAGGCACTGTTGAGACAAGTGTGGAGCCAGATTGCCTGGGTTTGCGTCCCTGCTCTGCCCTTGCTAGTAGTGTGACCACTACTAACTAACCTGCTAGTAGTGTGACTTTTGAAAAGTTACTTGACCTCTCTTTGCCTCCACTCCTTCCTCTGTGAGTGGAGATAGTAGGAACTGACCTTGCAGGAGTGAAAGGAAAGTGCCTAGGACAGTGCCTGGGTGTATGATGGGGAAACTCAAACATTAGGTCCTCTTATCATCTGGTGAGGAAGCCAAAGCGTAGGCACCATAGACAGGAGGACACTTCAGACTTGTGTTTTATCAGGTAGGAAATTGTTAGGACCACTTATTAGAATGATTCACAAAAGAAATACCGGTATCGGCTAGGATATTTTGGAAAGGAAGGAATAATGAAAAGAACTGAGTTTTGAACATTAAAAAATGATCTTAAGCCATCTTCTCCATTCCCATTTCAAATGAGGAGAATTATGATTCTTGATGCTGTTTCCTTCTATAGTGCTAAGGACAAAATCATGCTCTCCCCACGTCTGTTCACCATTTGTTTTTCATTCATTCAGCAACAATTTATGGATTGTGTCCCCTGTGCCAGGCCCTGTGGTTGGCACTGGGGCTCCAATGGGGAGTGAGGCAGATAGGAATCATCACGGTAGTTTTTGTTCTCTNTTAGGTACTAACATTTTGTCTTTATTATTAGCACATTGAATAATTTTTCTTTTTGTCAAAGAAATTCTCATGGTGGAATTAAATAAGATAAACAGGAGAGCATTTCAAAACAACATAGACTTTAGCTAAACACTTCTCCTAAAGATGACCTCTGAATTTGCAAAGACAACCCAGAAAATACACTGGTTACTTAGGTCGTAAAGTGTCTACTGCCTGCCCAACACTGTGTAGGGGTCATGTCTGAGAAGACTGCAGAAGTATGTATGATGGAGTGTGTTCTCAAGGTTCTAATGAGAGGCACTGTTGAGACAAGTGTGGAGCCAGATTGCCTGGGTTTGCGTCCCTGCTCTGCCCTTGCTAGTAGTGTGACCACTACTAACTAACCTGCTAGTAGTGTGACTTTTGAAAAGTTACTTGACCTCTCTTTGCCTCCACTCCTTCCTCTGTGAGTGGAGATAGTAGGAACTGACCTTGCAGGAGTGAAAGGAAAGTGCCTAGGACAGTGCCTGGGTGTATGATGGGGAAACTCAAACATTAGGTCCTCTTATCATCTGGTGAGGAAGCCAAAGCGTAGGCACCATAGACAGGAGGACACTTCAGACTTGTGTTTTATCAGGTAGGAAATTGTTAGGACCACTTATTAGAATGATTCACAAAAGAAATACCGGTATCGGCTAGGATATTTTGGAAAGGAAGGAATAATGAAAAGAACTGAGTTTTGAACATTAAAAAATGATCTTAAGCCATCTTCTCCATTCCCATTTCAAATGAGGAGAATTATGATTCTTGATGCTGTTTCCTTCTATAGTGCTAAGGACAAAATCATGCTCTCCCCACGTCTGTTCACCATTTGTTTTTCATTCATTCAGCAACAATTTATGGATTGTGTCCCCTGTGCCAGGCACTGTGGTTGGCACTGGGGCTCCAATGGGGAGTGAGGCAGATAGGAATCATCACGGTAGTTTTTGTTCTCTGACTTTATCAGTGATGTTCCCCATGTGCCTCAGTGTCCTCTCTGGATTCCTCATGTCAGCTTTAAAAATTTTTTTATGTTAAAAAGCCATTGATGTGAGAAATTGAAAACACGTACAATGTATTCAGAGGAGTCTAATGAAAATTCAGATACCCATCTTCAGCTTCAACATTTATCAGATCTATGACCCCCACCCTGACACTATGCCCATTGGAGTTATTTTCAGGAATGTCCAATACATCATGTCATTTCATCCATAAATACTCAGTATGAGTCTCTAATTGATAGGGTGTTTTTAAGAAGTATAGCCATCATGTCATTATTCATCTAACAAAATTAATACTAATTACTTAATATTAAATAATCTCAAGGATATTTAAAATTTAAGAAAATTTAAATTAACATACAGAAAGTTAGTTTAACATGCAGAAAATGGACTTTTTAATGTGTAAGGTCCTATGAATTTTAACATATATAAGAATACAGAACAACTCCATTGCTTCTCCAAACTCTGCATGCTGCCCCTTTGTAGTTACCCTCTTCCCACATCTGCAGGAGAACACCAATAAATG
>SJYH01003506.1:28441-42762 GCA_006408735.1 Sylvicapra grimmia | reverse complement strand
TGGCCACCTCATGCGAAGAGTTGACTCATTGGAAAAGACTCTGATGCTGGGAGGGATTGGGGGCAGGAGGAGAAGGGGACGACCGAGGATGAGATGGCTGGATGGCATCACTGACTCGATGGATGTGAGTCTGAGTGAACTCCGAGAGATGGTAATGAACAGAGAGGCCTGGCGTGCTGCGATTCATGGGGTCGCAAAGAGTCGGACACGACTGAGCGACTGAACTGAACTGAACTGAACTGTTGTGATCCACACAGTTAAAGGCTTTAGCAAATCTGTAGTGAATCTATAGTTACCTCAAAATAAAGATGGTTTTTTAACTTTTTCTTTTGTACTGGAGTATAGCCAATTTAACAAGCAGTGTGGTGATAGTGTCAGGTGAACAGCAAAGGGACCCAGCCATACATATACATGTAAATTAAGATTTTTTTTTAAATTCTTTTTCCTGTGACCAGACCATAAGGATCAAAGTGTTTAACAACTGATATCAGTTGAAGAAATATTAATATTAACAATGATTATTTTTATACAGTTGAATTCTGATAATAGTCAAACCTGAAAAGTAAATGTTTATAGAGCTGTGTGTCTTAGGTACCTGGATTACCGAAGCCTTCCTGGGCACCCCTGTGTTTACCGCAGATGATTGTACCTGCCCCTGGCAGCTTGCTCTGTAGACAGCCTGGGGACGGGTGAGAATTGCGATGGTGACTGGGAAGGGTGGAGTGGAAGGGCAGGAAAGCCCCAGAAGGGGACGTGGGAAACTGAAGTTTGAAAGCTGAAGTTTGGAATAGAGAACGGCCCCACATCTGTCCCCCACCAAGGGCATCTCTGAGCCCCCAGCGTCACCCACATGCAGATTGGCAGAGCGCCGCTGTCCCACTCTGGGAACCTAGAGACAGAGAGAGCCGAGGAGAAAAGCTCCCAGTCTGACCTTTGGACTTTCCAGTCCAGTTTACGGGTTTCTTCTTGGGCTTCTCCCCCAACACCTTTTTTGGTTTTTCAGCCCAGTTTCCCTTATGGGAGTGGAATGAGGACTAATAGCCCTTCCTCAGAACTGTTTCTGTGATCTAGAACTTGGATTAAACACCATGTTTCGGTGCATGAGACTCCGCAAAAATCACAGCAAGGCCACCTGCTTTGCAGATTGTAGTGCTGGCACTTTGTCATATAAGATGTCTGTGGAAAGATTTCAGGCAAGAGCCAGGACTTGTTCTTTTTAAAAATGGTTTGACTAAAAGACAAGAGCTTGCAGTCACCCCGCCGTGCATTTCTCCAGGATTGCATACATGGAGAGTGCTACAGAAGACACCCTACGGTCAGAAATGAAGAAATGCCAAAACAGAGTGCATTTCAGTCATCTAAATAAAAAAGCCATTCATGTTTTCCAGTTGAGGGAGCAGACTCGGAGAGGTCAAGTGACTTGAGCATGGTCACACAGCAAATAAATACTATGACTTCCCTGGTGGCTCAGCTGGTAAAGATTCTGCCTGGAATGTGGGAGAGCTGGGTTCGATCCCTGGGTTGGGAAGATCCCCTGGAGGAGGAAACAGCCACCCACTCCAGTATTCTGGCCTGGAGAATTCCATGGACTGTATATGTATAGTCCATGGGATCGCAGAGAGTCAGACACAACTGAACTCTCACGGACTCTGCAGCCCCAGCCACCTCGAGTGCAGGAGCCCACAGGAGGGTTGCTGGTCAGTCACTAAGTTGTGTATGGCTCTTTGGTAGCCATCCTTTTTCTTCTCTTTCCTTTGTCAAAAAGTCTTCATCGTTTTTCCCTCCACTGTACTCTCTCTTCTAAGGAAGCCCAAGTTTCGATGATTGTAAATAAGCAGTTTATTGCCTCTCTTCCTCTAAAAGGAAGAGAGGAGAGATACATGAGTTGAGTTTTCTTTCCACCTTCTTTAGATGTGCTTTTCATAACTTAAAGCTGTTCTAGAAGAGATAGAAAGTTTCATGATGTCTTTAGAATAGTATCTCAGTGGATTAAGATGGTTTAGCCTGTTGGAGTTTGGGAAGCCTTTGGAAATTTGGTACTGTTTGTAGAACAATGAACATGCACTCAAAAGTTAGAGCTTTCTGAAACTGAGCCTTCCTGCCGTCTTCCAGAGGCAGGCGGTGTCAGAGGAAGCTCAGTGGGATGACGGAGCCCTCCTATGACTGCGGACACTAACCCCAGTCACGTGTGGTAGCAGAGAGCTTGAAATGTGGCTCGTGTGACTGAGGAAATGAACTTCTCATTAACTGAAATTCAAATAGCTGCACAAGGCTACTGACAGCAGAGAGAATTGCATGACAGCTAACTCAGCCACACGGCTTGAGTAACAGTGACAAAATGGCAGAAGTTCTTTCTTAGAGGTGGTGCTGAGTGTTGTTTTGTAGTAGCGTGTTTTATTGTTCTGTATTCCATCTTATTTTTTCTTTCTGCTTTGTCAAGTAATGGATTCTTGAGAATCCGTTCATGAGGGTATACTTAAACTATTTGTTCCCAAGCATGTGAGTGTTTTTGGGGGGTGTAATTTTCTTCCTTCTCTGTTTCAAGGAAAATAGGCATTGGTATCACCTGATTCAAGATGCACAGAAACGTGGCGCCATTATTAAGACTTGCGACAAGAACTACAGACATGATGCCATGAAGATCCTGAAGCTCAAACCATTGCTTCAGAGGAGCCTTACTCACCCTCCTGCTGTCGCTCCAGAGGCATCCAGACCCCAGGGTGGCCTACCCAGCAGCAAGCAAGATGGTGAACTCAGCAAGACATCTTTTGCTTCTTCCCTGTACCACTCACCCTCTGACTCCAAAGAAGCCACAGTCACTGAGGCTGCAAAGGATCCTGAAAGGCCACCCGTTCAGGACCGGCTTCGGGACCCCAGACTGCTGCGGAGGATGGGCTTAGGCTTTGATGCCCAAGGACTAAGCCTCAGGGAGCCGCAGCCCTTGAGCCCCCAGCATTCTGGAGCAGCGCCTCCTTCGGGCGCGCCAGGCTGCCCTGGGAGTCCCCAGGAGCCATGCACCGTCAGGCAGCAGGGAGTCACCCTGAACAACCACACACCTCACATGCAGTGCGACTCTCCAGCCACTTGTACTGACACTTGCACAAGCAAAAAGAAGTGTGACCAGGAAGCGGCGGTGCTCGGCCACAAGAGAGAGACCAGAGCCTTGAGTGAAGGGGATCAGGAGTGGTGGGCGAGCTCCCACACAAAGAGGAACTTAGACTGGGGTGAGAGGGGCCTGGAGGAGGACAGCCACTCAAAGAAGAGACGGGTTTTATAGTACAGCCGAACAGCAGAGGCTGTCAGCACAACCACTGCTGCAGACCTCTGATGACCAACTAACAGGCTTGTCCAGATAAGACTGCTGCTTTCCTTATAGGAGTTTGTTGTTGTTGGAAAACAAAATGTATTATAACACATGGGCCTCTTGGTCCTTTTTGTCAGTTGTAAAAGCTTTCAGAGGACATTTGTGTATCAGTAATTATGTCTTTGAAGTAGGAGGCTTGCAGTGTTGATCTCTTGTTCTTGTAGAAAAGGAGGTCAGCCTGAGAGGTTGTAGAAGTTGGAATGTATATTTGTATAGCAAATAACAAAATCCTTTTAAAATTTAATCTGGTAGACGGCTTTTCTTTCCCCTGCTTAAAATGTTAATCATTTTCAACAGAACAAACCTTACATTTAAAAAAAAAACTGTGAGGAGGGCAGGTCCTTTAAACCATTGTTACAGCAAAACAGATGTTTAACAGCCCAGGTAGTCTGGCAAGGAGCTGAGTTTAGTGCTGGTGGGTCAGAAGGCTCTAGTTCTGTTTTTTAAAAGCAGCTAGAGTCTTCTGGGGGGAATTTGGGAAGCAGAACGTTACGTTAGTTTAATTTAAGTTCCACTGATGACCTTTGTAGACCAGGCACCCTGACACAGGATAGTGCGTTTGTGGGACGAGTTCTAGTAGTGAGCACATAGTTCTCTAGCTACAATTCTCGTTCTTCTTGAATTAGGAGAATATGAAATGAAAGTATAGTTCTTGACATGTCCTTCAGATGCCCCCAGCATATTATGAGCTTTCTGCAACTCGTGGGTTAGAAATCCAGCGGTTGCCAAGTGCAAGATGAGTGCCGAGGTGGCTTGTGTGAAAGCGTGCATTTCTTGGGTTGAGCCAGAAAACTGGGTGTTCACCATCTTCCCAAGGGGTTCCTGGGGACTTGAGACAATATTTTAGACAGGAAAGAGACATCCTTTAAAAAGAGCAGGCTGGAAAAGTAGCACAGGTACGCGGGAGTTGAGGACCAAGGAGAGAGCTGACAGATCCCCTCTGGCCTCTGGAGACCATTGTGGTTGATGCAGATGCAGCGCAGTTGAGGGGCATCTGGTTAGAGGGCTTGTGCTTCTGCGAAAGGAAGTGGCTGTTGGGGGTGGGGGTCTGAAGACTTGGACGTGGGCAGGGCTGCCCGATTTCAAAGTCTGGCTTTCCCTGCACGCACACAGTGGTGCTGAAGTCTCACAGACGCGAGTGTGTGTCAACAGTCAACCCGCATTTGAACCCGTGGCTGGTCGTGTACACCGTGCAGCACCCCAGCTACGCGGGGGTAGCGAGCACATCCCTGAGTATGAACGTGCACCCTCTAAAGTGTCTCTGCTCTTCTGCTTTTTAAGCAGAAAGGGCTTCGTGTTCATCAGAAATTGTCGTGAAGCAGGTTATTAAGAGCTTTAAAAGAGCATTTGGTTGCCAGCGGTTTAAACACTCTACTTCTCTGTTCCCCTTGTCCCTCTCACTGGTATCTAGACTTCTGCTGATGGGCGTGGATACCCCCTGTCACCTGGGGAGCATGCACTCTGTTTCCAGAGTCAGCCCCTGCCCCCCCGTCACGGAGGCGGGCCGAGCCCTACTTGGGGCCAGGGCTTTGTAAGCTTCCTGCTTGGCCTTTGGCAAGAAAGCTCATTATTACTGTGTTTATTTTCTTCCTGTCTTGGTAGAATGCTTGATTTAGCAGACAGTTGTAGTGATCGCGGTTTAGAGAGTCTAGAAGGTGTTAGCTTATAGAAGAGGTGTGACGGACACAGCTGGGCCAGGAGCTTTCCCCATGCCTCTCACACAACGTGAATATAAGGAAGGGTTTGTTGCCTGTTCTCACACGTCGTGTCCACCTTTTGGTTCACCATTCACCTAGTCTGGGAATACAAGAAGTAGCACATCAGAAAATCTGCTGAGCACGCGTGTCCTGACAGCCTCTCCCAGCAGAAATGGCCATACCAGACATGGCGCTGGAGGCGCACTGTGGCTCCAGTTGGTGTGCTTGTGTATCTGCACGAAGCAGTTCGTATGTACCGTGTGGCCTTTCTTGATGTAGCTGTCACAGCAGTGTTGTTGATGGGCGGTTGATCTGCAGGTGAAAAATAACAACCTGTTTTGTCCTTACCATGGCATTATAAGACAGTGCCCTGTCTTCTTTCAGTCTTAATTCTTTCAACATGAAAATATTCTACTTAAAATCTTGTTTTGTTTCTTTGTATATGATTTGCCTTGAAATTACTGTGGGCAGTTTATTTAGTTCTGTTTTCATGCATTATCAGGAGCAGATTTGATAAGTACATGTGAATAACCTCCTGTAAATGAGTTTGATAACAAAATTGTACTAAACTATTTTCTAAAGTTAGTTGTGCAGATTTATAGTTTTCTTTGCTGTAGTTTTCTTTCTTTGCCCTGAATTCCTAGCCAGGATTTGGCAAACAGTAGCCGTGTTGTCTCTGTTAAGACCTGAATATTAAGAGAAAATGGCAGAATTAAAAGCAGAAACAAGAAAGCTGAAGCGGGTTAGGAGTTATTGAATGAAGATTCAAGGAACTTCCAGATAACCCGTTTCGTCTGCCATTGGATTGATGTTTTCGTCCAGTCTGCACCCACAGTGCTCCTAGCTTCTCACCTCTTCTTGGAATCTTATCCATAAGGTAGTGAGTGAGGTGCGTGCGGCCAACTGTGGTGTCAGTTACCNGTGTTCACCATCTTCCCAAGGGGTTCCTGGGGACTTGAGACAATATTTTAGACAGGAAAGAGACATCCTTTAAAAAGAGCAGGCTGGAAAAGTAGCACAGGTACGCGGGAGTTGAGGACCAAGGAGAGAGCTGACAGATCCCCTCTGGCCTCTGGAGACCATTGTGGTTGATGCAGATGCAGCGCAGTTGAGGGGCATCTGGTTAGAGGGCTTGTGCTTCTGCGAAAGGAAGTGGCTGTTGGGGGTGGGGGTCTGAAGACTTGGACGTGGGCAGGGCTGCCCGATTTCAAAGTCTGGCTTTCCCTGCACGCACACAGTGGTGCTGAAGTCTCACAGACGCGAGTGTGTGTCAACAGTCAACCCGCATTTGAACCCGTGGCTGGTCGTGTACACCGTGCAGCACCCCAGCTACGCGGGGGTAGCGAGCACATCCCTGAGTATGAACGTGCACCCTCTAAAGTGTCTCTGCTCTTCTGCTTTTTAAGCAGAAAGGGCTTCGTGTTCATCAGAAATTGTCGTGAAGCAGGTTATTAAGAGCTTTAAAAGAGCATTTGGTTGCCAGCGGTTTAAACACTCTACTTCTCTGTTCCCCTTGTCCCTCTCACTGGTATCTAGACTTCTGCTGATGGGCGTGGATACCCCCTGTCACCTGGGGAGCATGCACTCTGTTTCCAGAGTCAGCCCCTGCCCCCCCGTCACGGAGGCGGGCCGAGCCCTACTTGGGGCCAGGGCTTTGTAAGCTTCCTGCTTGGCCTTTGGCAAGAAAGCTCATTATTACTGTGTTTATTTTCTTCCTGTCTTGGTAGAATGCTTGATTTAGCAGACAGTTGTAGTGATCGCGGTTTAGAGAGTCTAGAAGGTGTTAGCTTATAGAAGAGGTGTGACGGACACAGCTGGGCCAGGAGCTTTCCCCATGCCTCTCACACAACGTGAATATAAGGAAGGGTTTGTTGCCTGTTCTCACACGTCGTGTCCACGTTTTGGTTCACCATTCACCTAGTCTGGGAATACAAGAAGTAGCACATCAGAAAATCTGCTGAGCACGCGTGTCCTGACAGCCTCTCCCAGCAGAAATGGCCATACCAGACATGGCGCTGGAGGCGCACTGTGGCTCCAGTTGGTGTGCTTGTGTATCTGCACGAAGCAGTTCGTATGTACCGTGTGGCCTTTCTTGATGTAGCTGTCACAGCAGTGTTGTTGATGGGCGGTTGATCTGCAGGTGAAAAATAACAACCTGTTTTGTCCTTACCATGGCATTATAAGACAGTGCCCTGTCTTCTTTCAGTCTTAATTCTTTCAACATGAAAATATTCTACTTAAAATCTTGTTTTGTTTCTTTGTATATGATTTGCCTTGAAATTACTGTGGGCAGTTTATTTAGTTCTGTTTTCATGCATTATCAGGAGCAGATTTGATAAGTACATGTGAATAACCTCCTGTAAATGAGTTTGATAACAAAATTGTACTAAACTATTTTCTAAAGTTAGTTGTGCAGATTTATAGTTTTCTTTGCTGTAGTTTTCTTTCTTTGCCCTGAATTCCTAGCCAGGATTTGGCAAACAGTAGCCGTGTTGTCTCTGTTAAGACCTGAATATTAAGAGAAAATGGCAGAATTAAAAGCAGAAACAAGAAAGCTGAAGCGGGTTAGGAGTTATTGAATGAAGATTCAAGGAACTTCCAGATAACCCGTTTCGTCTGCCATTGGATTGATGTTTTCGTCCAGTCTGCACCCACAGTGCTCCTAGCTTCTCACCTCTTCTTGGAATCTTATCCATAAGGTAGTGAGTGAGGTGCGTGCGGCCAACTGTGGTGTCAGTTACCCTTGAGATTTGGTCCAGAAACACGCTCACCTCCAGGCTGAGCTTGGGAGAGCAGAACCAGATGAACGGACCCTCAGAAGGAGCTCCGGGGAGCCCCAGTGGCGGGGCTGGAGGCAGATGGCCAGGCCGGGGGTAAGCGCCGGTGGTTACAAAGGAGAGCACCTTCTCCAACAGCAGTGGCTTCAGAGAGCACAGTTGGACATGCTGAGCTCCACCAGGAAGTGGGCCCCGCCAGCCTCCCTGGGCCTCCCGCTCATCTGGGCTGGAGGCACCCACCACCCGTGAGGGTAAAGGGACGACCTCGGGGGGAGTCCTGGGGCAAGGTGAAGTTGCCAGGAGACCTGATGAGAGGCGGGTGCTCCGTGATGGCCGTTTTACCCATGCAGTTGGTTCCTGCAGCAGCTGCCGCGGGCATTTTTAAAATCTCTCCTGACCAATACACATGTAATTACCACCACCTCCTGGGTT
Organism: Sylvicapra grimmia; assembly: GCA_006408735.1. Lineage (NCBI taxonomy): Eukaryota > Metazoa > Chordata > Mammalia > Artiodactyla > Bovidae > Sylvicapra > Sylvicapra grimmia. The sequence goes on along the minus strand of SJYH01003506.1, from coordinate 34,492 downwards.
TCACTGTTTATTGTTTGAGGAAAAAATAATTCCAAAAGGAAACTAAAATTTAGCTTCAGCTTAAGCAGAATTTACAGTGTTGTGTAGTACCATGAAGGCAGTTTCTGTACACATGGGATCCCTCAGTAACTCTTAAAGGACCTGAGTTATTGTCACCCTGTCCTATTGGACAGGAGGTGCCTGCCAAGTCCAGCTGCGTAAACGGTGTCCGCAGGTGGGCGGTGCCCCGACCCACAGGAGCCGCCTCTGTTCCCTCCCTCCAGCTTGGGCCAGCTCTGCTTGTGGCCGCCGTAGTAGCCTTTGTTCTCAAGCAGTGCTGCAAATCGAATTGTTGGTACTTTTCAGTGGGAGGTGTACCTGGGAGTCACCCAGAGAACTTTAAAAATTCCCTCTCCTGGGCTGTCCCCTAGAATTGCTAATTTCTTGGGTCTGGGAGAAAGTACTTGCTGCCTTTTAAAAAAAAAAAAAACTTAAAAGTTGAACTCACTGCAAGGTGATTGCAGGGAGTGGCCAGCCTCGGGGCCTGGCTCCTCGGGTCAGGAGAAAGAGGAGCAGCCCTGGCGCCCATTGGGGTCCAGTCTGCCGTCTCCAGTACCTTGTCCCCTACGGGTGCTCTGAGGGGGCGCGGCCCACCCCCAGAAGCCATCTGGGCAGGCACCCTTTTGTTGAGATTCCCAAGGGCACCTCAGTGGGACTGGGGAAGGAGAGCCGGGAACAGCTCAGTCAGGGATTGGGGGGTCCTGATGCCGTAGAGAGGAGGAGTTAGAAGGCTGCCTGTGGAGTCTAGGAAGAGCCAAGTGAGCCTGCGTCAGGTTTGAGCAGGAGTGCCCCCCGAGCTGGCCATGGAGGGGCCTGAGCAGGGAGTTGGTGGTCACGGGGAACGAGGCAGGGGGTCTGCCTTAGCTCTGCCCTCGGCTGCGGACAGCTCCCGAGGGCCTCCTGTGGGCTTTGCTTTCTCCACCTGAAAATGATGGTCGGGGTGTTAGTCCTGTTTCACTGTTAGGTTCTAAAATTCCCCAAGTCCCAAACTCTGATGTCCAGGAGAAGAGGCTAAAGAGCACAGTGCGGACTTCCCTGGTGGTCCAGCGGCCAAGGGGTCTCCTGATTCTGAGCTCCTGCAGCTCCACATTCAGAGACCCCCCACTGTCCCCATCTCAGATCCTCACCCAGAATCACCCCAACACAGCTGGGCAGGGAGCCTGCCGATGGCACCTGCCTTTGCCCACTTCTTGGTGGAGAATGTCCTCAAAGATTCTACTTAACGTTTATAGTTCCTTGGGTTTCATGACAACGTCTTTCAGTCGCTCAGGCGTGTCCGACTCTCTGTGACCCCATGGACTGCAGCACGCCAGGCTTCCCTGTCCTGCACCTTCTCCCGGAGCTTGCCCAGACTCATGTCCATTGAGTCGGTGATGTCATCAACCATCTCGTCCTCTGTCATCCCCTTCTCGTTAGATGATTAAAGCAACAAATGAGCCTGAAACTAACTCTCTTAGGTCCCCTATACAGATCACACTGTCAACCCCTGCACTGTAACAAAGATCTGCTCAACAGAGCTCCCCCTCTGGGGGAAGCAGCAAGAGAAAAGAGATTTCAAAAATAACAGCAGGGGCTCCGCACACACGTCACTCCTCAGGCCCCCAGGACGTCTTACCCAGGCTCCTCTGGGCGGAGGGGTGGGCTTTCTGTGAGGTTGGGGCCTCTCTTCTGGTCCTCCAGAAAACGGCGAAGTATTGCCAGCACTTTCGTTGCCACATCCGCTCCTGGTATCTGTGAGTGACTGAAGTAGTTGATTCTGGTGTCCGACTCTTTGCGACCCCATGGACTGTAGCCTACCAGGCTCCTCCATCCGTGGGACTCTCCAGGCAAGAGTACTGGAGTGGGTTACCGTTTCCTCCTCCAGGAGATCTTCCCAACCCAGGGATCGAACCTGGGTCTCCCGCCTTGCCGGCAGATGTTTTACCATCTGAGCCATAGTCTACTGTCATAAAAAGGCATTTTTATAAGCTGCTTTTAGAAATTAAATGTTTATAGTTTTTTTTTTTTTTTNGGTTTTCCCTACTTATTTCAATTTAAGTCTGATTTTGGCAATAAGGAGTTCATGATCTGAGCCACAGTCCTCTTCCGGTCTTGTTTTTGCTGACTGTATAGAGCTTCTCCATCTTTGGCTGCAAAGAATATAATCAGTCTGATTTTGGTGTTGACAATCTGGTGATGTCCATGTGTAGAGTCTTGTGTTGTTGGAAGAGGGTGTTTGCTATGACCAGTGTGTTCTCTTGGCAAAACTCTTTTAGCCTTTGCCCTGCTTCATTCTGTACTCCAAGGCCAAATTTGCCTGTTATTCCAGGTATCTCTTGACTTCCTACTTTTGCATTGCAGTCCCCTATAATGAAAAGGACATCTTTTTTGGGTGTTAGTTCTAGAAGATCTTGTAGGTCTTCATAGAACCGTTCAACTTTGGCTTCTTCAGCATTACTGGTCGGGGCATAGACTTGGATTACCGTGATATTGAATGGTTTGCCTTGGAAATGAACAGAGATCATTCTGTCGTTTTTGAGATTGCACCAAGTACTGCATTTCTAACTCTCTTGTTGACCATGATGGCTACTCCATTTCTTCTAAGGGATTCTTGCCCACAGTAGGAGATACAATGGTCATCTGAGTTATATTCACCCATTCCTGTCTGTTTTGGTTCGCTGATTCTTAAAATGTCAATGTTCATTCTTACCATCTCCTGTTTGACCACTTCCAATTTATCTTGATTCATGGACCTAACATTCCAGATTCCTGTGCAATATTGCACTTTACAGCATCGGAATTTATTTCCATCACCAGTCACATCCACAACTGGTGGTTGTTTTTGCTTTGGCTCCATCTCTTCACTCTGGAGTTATTTTTCCACTCTTCTCCAGTAGCATATTGGGCACCTACTGACCTGGAGAGTTCATCTTTCAGTGTGCTATCTTTTTGCCTTTTCATCCTGTTCATGGGATCTCAAGGCAAGAATACTGAAGTGGTTTGCCATTCCCTTCTCCAGTGGACCGTGTTCTGTCAGCCCTCTCCACCGTGACCCGTCTGTCTCGCCTACACGGCATGGCTCCTAGTTTCATTGAGTTAGACAAGGCTGTGGTCCATGCAATCCGATTGGTTAGTTTTCTGTGATTGTGGTTTTCAGTCTGTCTGCCCTCTGATGGAGAAGGATAAGAGGCTTATGGAAGCTTCCTGATGGGAGAGACTGACTGAGGGGGAAACTGGGTCTTGCTCTGATGGTTAGGCCCATGCTCAGTAAATCTTTAATCCAGTTTTCTGTTGATGGGCAGGGCTGTGTTCCCCCCCTGTTGTTGACCTGAGGCCACACTATGGTGGAGGTGATGAAGATGATGGCGACCTCCTTCCAAAGGTCCCGTGCACGCCCTGCCACACTCAGTGCCCCGACCCTGCAGCAGGCCGCCGCCACCCCACGCCTCCCCGGAGACTCCTGGACACTCCCGGGCGAGTCTGGGTCGGTCTCTCGTGAGGTCACGGCTCCTTTCTCCTGGGTCCTGGTGCACCAGGTTCTGTCTGTGCCCTCCCAGAGTCCGTTTCCCAGCCCTGGGTAGGTTCTCATGGCTCTATGGTGGGGTTAATGGCGACCTCCTCCCAGAGGGCTTATGCCGCACCCAGGTCTGAGGCACCCAGAGCCCCTGCCCCTGTGGCAGGCCACTGCTGACCCGGATCTCCTCAGGAGATACCCAAACACAGTTACGTCTCAGTCTCTATGGGGTCTCTGGGACCTCGTGGGCACAAGGTTTGTTTGGGCCCTCTGAGTGTCTCTGGCGGGTATGGGGTTTGATTCTAAATGCGATTTTGCTTCTCCTGCTGTCTTGCTGGGGCTTCTCCTTGGCCCTTAGACATGGGATATTTCCTCAAAGTCGCTCCAGCGCCACGCAGCTGCCACTCCAGCACATATACCCCCAAATTATATTCACTCGACTTTGTACTTGATGTGATATATACAGTGGATATCCTGTGACTGAATTTTCTCTCCCTCGTCCTTACATTTCTGAGATAGCTGTAGTGGTTGTCCACTCTTTTGGGTGGAGGATAGTATTCTCTTTTAGGAACATGCCAGAGTCTGTCCATTCCATTCTGATGCACACACACAGGAGCCTTCCCAGGCAGGACTCAGACCTGTGTCACGCAGGCCACAGGACCGGAAGGCCCTCCAGGACGCCTGGCCGTGGGTGCTTCTGGCTTGAAGCTATGACTGGGCTCCAAACAACAGCATGGTGAGGTGCCCCCTATCCCGGCAACTGAGTGGCAAGGACACCCTGCCAGGTGAGGCCTGGTTGGAGTCCTGCCCTTGGCCTGCACCCAAATCCACTTATCCCACCAGTAACCCCCTGATCACAGGAGCCAGCCTGTGTGGGTTCCATTCTTTGCACCTGAAATGCCTCAACTAGAATACCCCTTACCTGGCAGTCTACCCTCAGGTAGTTACGGGGTCTAGAGGCAAGCCCATCCTGCAGTCCTAGCATCGTCATTAACTCCTCGACATGGCCTGAGAGCTAACACGAGGGGATGGTTGATGACTGCACCTCTTTGGGGCAGAGGACAGACCCCGATAGAAATAGATCCTGGCAGAAGGAAGATGTCCGCGATCTCACGGGAAGGTGAGGGTTACAGTTTTGCTCTATGTATGTGTATATAAGTGACATCACCCCCACGTGACAGGTTTTGGGGTCAGGGGGAAAGAGGGAAGAAATGGATAACAACAGCGGATACTGGTCACGTATTTGGGCCAGCACTGTACCTCTGTGGCCCTCCTGATAGCCCTGTGATACAGGTGCTAGGTTTTGTTGTCGTTTGGTTTGCTTTGGTTTTTGCCCTGTGGTGCAGCTGGTGGGATCTTAGTTCCCCGACCAGGGGTTGAACCCACAGCCTCGGCGGAGAAAGCCCAGAGTTCTAGCCCCTGGACCACCAGGTGCTGTTTTTCACATCCCCATTTCACAGATAAGGATACTGAGGCAGAGAGGGATGGAGTAACTTGCCCAGCTTCATCCAGGTAGTAGAGGACAGCTTCAAACCCACGTGGTGGGACTTGAGAGCCCCTCAGTGCCATCCCTTCTGCCTCTGGAAACACGCCCCTCCCTGCCCCCTGCCCTCCACTCAAGGAAGGAAACGTGGGCCCTGGGTCAGCCATAAAATGTACAGACGCATGGGTGGGCCAGTGGGTGGGGAAGAGGGCCATTGGCGGGGGCAAAAAGTAAAAGGGTGGGGATTTTGCATATCCTTTTAAACAAAATTATTTATTTGGCTGAGCCAGGTCTTAGTCGTGGCATTCGAGATCTTTGTTGAAGCGTGTGGGATCAGTTCCCTGACTAGCGATCGAACCCTGGTCCCCCTGCATTGGGAGCTCAGAGTCTTAACCACTGGACTGCCAGGGAAGCCCCATGTGGGTCCTATGATCTTTCAAATCATCTTTTCAACTTAAATCACCCAGCTGACTTTTGATGCCGTGTCCAAGCTCTCCAGCCAAGATACTTGTGGAGCCTCAGTGTTCTCAGCTGTAAAATGGTTCTATTCCCAGAGTCCAGTTCTCAGCTTCATCTCAGGGGTCTTTGATAGAAGGCATATCCAGCCTCAGCCTCAGCACAGGACTTAGCACAGTCTTAACAAATGCTGGGCAGGCTGCGTTGAGACGGGGGGTGTTTTATGAAGAGGTGCTGGACATGCACATCAGAAAATAGTAACAGTTATTAGCTTTGGATGGAAGATTGTGGGTGGTTTTAATTTAAAAATTCTTATCTAGCATTTCTGTTTTTTCTAACTTCCCTGAAGTTGTGATTTGTGTTTTATGAGAAAACAAAAACAAGGCAAGCTTCTCTTCCCTGGGTTTTTACCCTTTGTTCATCTGGCCTGAGATGTGCAGGGGTCCCTTAGGGACTGGGGAGACTGGCCTAGCTGGAGGTGCCGTCCTGGGGCAGGGGTGCGGGCATGGGGGGAGCCCCCTCTCAGCCCTGCCTGCCCAGGCCTGCGGGGAGATGCCCACAGCCGCTCCCCAGGCGCCCA
>SJYH01003505.1:306642-321627 GCA_006408735.1 Sylvicapra grimmia | reverse complement strand
TGAAAAAGTTGGCTTAAAGCTCAACATTCAGAAAATGAAGATCATGGCATCTGGTCCCATCACTCCATGGGAAATAGATGGGGAAACGGAAACAGTGTCAGACTTTATTTTTTGGGGCTCCAAAATCATTGCAGATGGTGACTGCAGCCATGAAATTAAAAGATGCTTACTCCTTGCAAGAAAAGTTATGACCAACCTAGATAGCATATTCAAAAGCAGAGACATTACTTTGCCGACTAAGGTCCGTCTAGTCAAGGCTATGGTTTTTCCTGTGGTCATGTATGGATGTGAGAGTTGGACTGTGAAGAAAGCTGAGCACCAAAGACTTGATGCCTTTGAACTGTGGTGTTGGAGAAGACTCTTGAGAATCTCTTGGACTGCAAGGAGATCCAACCAGTCCATTCTGAAGGAGATCAACCCTGGGATTTCTTTGGAAGGAATGATGCTAAAGCTGAAATTCCAGTACTTTGGCCACCTCATGCGAAGAGTTGACTCATTGGAAAGACTCTGATGCTGGGAGGGATTGGGGGCAAGAGGAGAAGGGGACGACAGAGGATGAGATGGCTGGATGGCATCACTGACTTGATGGACGTGAGTTTGAGTGAATCTGGGAGATGGTGATGGACAGGGAGGCCTGGCGTGCTGTGATTCATGTGGTCACAAAGAGTCGGACACGACTGAGCGACTGAACTGAACTGAACTGATCTTGAGTCAAAGTCACTGCCCTGCTTAGGAGAACTCAGACTTTTAATTTCTCCCTTAATACACTAACACGTAGGTGCATACAGTAGCATTGTTTTCTGAAGCATTTCCTTTCTCTCTGATATACCTAGTGCTTGGTCCAAATTAAAGGGACCACTAGGGCATGGGCACCACCTGGAGAGTTTTTTGATGAAAGCACTGCCAAGGCAGGGTTCAGGTCTGCTTCTCTCCCCATTGTTTTCAGTGACTTGGATAGGACTTGGCTAATCGTAGCTGCATAGTGCGGAGAAGGCAATGGCTCCCCACTCCAGTCCTCTTGCCTGGAAAATCCCATGGACAGAGGAACCTGGTGGGCTGCAGTCCATGGGGTCGCTGAGTCAGACACGGCTGAGCGACTTCACTTTGACTTTTCACTTTCATGCATTGGAGAAGGAAATGGCAACCCACTCCAGTGTTCTTGCCTGGAGAATCCCAGGGATGGCGGAGCCCAGTGGGCTGCCATCTGTGGGGTCGCACAGAGTCGGACACGACTGAAGCGACTTAGCAGCAGCAGCAGCAGCAGCAGCTGCATAGTGAATCCTGACAGGTTGAACGAGATACATCACCCCTGATCACCCCTTGCAAGATTGTGGGTTTTACACTAGCAACTTGGATCCTAGTCTCCAGGGATCAGGAGAGTTGATGGGAAAATTTGGTGATTTGGGAATTGGTTCTGGTTCAGATACTTGCTACTTCCCCTGGGAATATTTCTATGTTTCCATCTATTATCTCACCTGAAAAATGGGAAAAATAAAATATCATTTCTAGAAGTTTATTATTCAGTTCAAATAAGATGGCATATTTGATAGTGGTGAGATTGTACAACATTATGAGTGTATGGAATACCACTAAACTGCACACTTAAAAATGGTTGAAATGGCCATTTTATGCTACATATATCTTACCATAATAAAAAGGAATATATTGTTATAAAAAAAGATGGCATGTTTGAAAAGTGTTTGAGATCTACACTCAAGTCTCATGGGCAGAGGAGCCTGGTGCACTATAGTCCGTGGGGTTGCAAAGAGTCAGACATGACTGAGTGAAATCTACAAGGTTCTATGCAAATGTTGTTTATATTACTATTAATATTTCTTTTTAGTATTCTGTACCAAAGTGGGTACAGCTAAAAAAAAATAGTGGATGCAGTCTAGAGGGAGCCAGGCAGAAGGTAAGGGGCTAGTGTGTTTAGGGGGAGAAGATTGAAGTGGTCATTGGAAGGCAGGTAAGTGCTAAGGAGGTGAGGAAAGAACAACAGAGTGCATACCTAGGACTAAATTGGTCTTTCCAGGGAAACAAGGTATTAATTAATTGAAAAAATAGAAATGGTAATCAAAACCATTTTCCTCTCCAAAAACCTCAGCCCCAAATCATTTTAAGGTAAATTATACCAAAGTTTCAAGAACATTTCATGATACAGTAATCCTGTTCCTACATGGATATCCCAGAGAAATTTCCATCCAGGCAGGTAAAAGCTTATGGATGAAGATATTTTTGTACACTCATTAACGGTCATGGGGAGCTTGTGGCAATCTGGGTGTCCATCAATGGGATGGCAAATGTGATAGAAGAGTACTGAGGGGTACAATGCACCTGTTTATTTATTTATTTAATTTTATTTATTGGCCAGGCCACGGGGCATGTGGGATCTTAGTTCCCTCATCAGGGATCGAAACTGTGTCCCCTGAATTGAGAGGTGAAGTCTTAACCACTGTCCCACCAAGGAAGTCCCCAATGCAGCTGTTTAGAAGCAACTGATGAGAAGTATTGATAGCAACACTGGTATATTTTGAAAACATAATCTGAGTGAAAAAGTAAAACAATAAATGAGATCTATAACACAAAATGGTTTATATACATTAAAAATGCAACACTGTGATAGTCATTTCATAATGTATATCAAAATATCACAAGATATAGCTTAAAATATTTAAAAATGCAACAAATCAGAAAGTCTGTCTATACATAAAGTTAAACATTAAGCATGTCACCATAGATGAGGGCAGGAGGAGTGGGGCGTTGGTATATAAATTCATGTGTGATTGAGGAAGAAAATAAAATAAGAAAGGGGCCCAGTGTTGGCAATATGAACTGAGGAGTGTGGTTAATTTACTCTTTTGCATCTGAACTCTATGAATACTGTATCATAGGACAAGAATACTGTATCAAGTCTTAACTTGAACTCAGGGGACTTCTCTTCCTTCTCCTTCTTGGAGCATGAACCCATCAGGAACACAGATGCCAGGTTATCCAACTGCATTTCCAGTAAACAGTGCCTACCGCCTCCTAAACTGTGTCCTTTGATCCTTTGTAAACAAAACTGGATTACGTCTATGTCTTGGATTGAAATGCCAGAGCCGAGGATTCTACTAAGTTTGGTAGTACCAGCATCTTCTGTTAGCTGACTTTACTCTTTGCTAGTGATGTTAGCTATGCTTTTCCTTCCTGGTTTGCTTCACTGATTCATAATTCACTCAGTCCATTTTCACTGCATGCCAACCAAGGAGCTCAGAAGAACCACTATGGCCATTCTGATGTTTGAAAATAGCAACATGTCCCCAGGCTTATTCTCTGGGTGAAATTCTCCCCAGTCTCTTCCAAACCTTGCCCAGTAGGACTTGGCCTCATTCCACTGTCTATAGTCACCTTTTTGAACTACTGGTTGGCATGGCTGAAGATCTCTATATATGGCCAAGTATTTCCTTTTAGACTGTAAATTTCTGCGGGATATTTGTAAAATTTTAGGTTGCTGATGATGAAAATGATCCTAAGAAGTTATGCAATTCATAGGTTTCTGAACTGAGCTTTCCTGGGGGACTCAGAGGCCACGCCAGGAGGGGCTGAGAAGCTGAACGGAATTCTGAATGGGAGAGACTCTAGGTGTCATCCTCCTTTATTGGAGAAATTCTTCTATCTAGTGTTTTATTCACTGCATTACTTCAAGAAATATTAGGAAGACGTATTTGAAAACAACATACTCGCTTTATGTAGGGAGAACTTGAGGCTCAGAAAGGAGTGATTCACCCAATACCTCAATCCTGGGTTCAAGCCTTGGGTCAGGAAGATCCTCTGGAGAAAGGAATGGCAATCCACTCCAGTATTCTTGCCTGGAGAATCCCATGGACAGAGGAGCCTGTTGGGCTACAGTTCGTGGGGTTGCAAAGTCGGACACGACTGAGCGACTAACACTGCTGCACTACACTACTCAATATCCCCTTACTAGTCATGGGTCAACTTATGGCCCATGCTATTCTGAAGATGCTCAGAGGCCATGGCATCTGGAGTCTTCCTCAGCAGCCCTGGTTTTGGGGACAACCAGGGGCTAGGCTTGGCCAACAGTAGCTGGGTTCTACCTGACAGCATCAGAGCAGTTACATCTATCCCATCTTAAGTACAGAGCTTCTTTCCTTGAGGTCTTACCTACCAAGAATAAATCCTTCTTGTGTTTATATAAATGAGGAAGGAGAAACAGAGAAGTGTGGAGACCATTGGACCTGGTTTGTAGTCTCAGCCATGCTGAGCCTCATATTATGTCCTTGTAAAAAGAAGGTGCTTTTCAAGATGATCTCTCAGTTTCTAATACATGAGAATTTGTAGGATTTAGGCATAGTGAGGAGGTTGGATATAATGGCTACTTACTCAGAAAAGGGATGATGATCTTTGGGGTGGCCGCTAACGAGCCCAGGCATTTTCTCTTCAGTCTCATTGGCCTTGGTGATTAGGGGAGGAAGATGGAGGTAGGGAGGTCGGTAGAGCTCCCATATCAAGTGAGGAAAGAAAATTTCCAGGCTTTATGCGGGAGCTGATGGGACTCACTAGAACCTGAGAGTTGTTGTGAGTGTGGTTGTCATCTCAGACACCTCTCTCTCCCTTTAGAGAAGTAATCTTTCAATATAGCCCCAGGCCTCTGGGACCCAAGGCTGTCTCCCCTCCTTAGCTACCACCACTGGCCTCTGAAGATTTACTACAATGATGAGTAAGAGTGGGGACCCAAAAGGAGGTGATTGTCCTCTACATAACTTCACCCCAAGGAGACACACAGTCATTTTATCTACCAATCTACCACCCCTAGGGAGCTAATTAAGAAGGAAGGCTTGGGATAAGAGTAAAGAATGTGGAAACTTAGGATTCTGGGGTGACAAGTTTCTTTGAATCTTTGCTAATTAATCACTTATTATGATGATTTCAAAGGGTGTGGAGGTAGATAACTAGAGAAGGCTTGGACCTCGGGCCATCCCTGGGATGGAGGAATGATGTGTGGTACCATGGAAGGGATCTTGAGAGTGCAGATTCCTGGGGTCTAGTCAGCCAATTAGTTGTGATTTGGGGCAAACTCTTAGCCTCTCTGAATTTTAGGTTTGTTATTTATAACGTGGGTTTTTTTTAGTACTTGTGTACCAGAGAGTGTTGACTGGAGAATTACATAAGCTCAAGAATGAGATTATGTTCACATAGTAATAACCATGTATTGAACAATTATGTGGCATTTTATATACAGCTCTTCAAGTGCAGTACCCTTGTTTTAACAAATGAGGGAAATGAGACTCAATCTCACCAGATAACTTGCCCAAATTCATGTAGTTTGGTTTCAAATTCAGCTGAGTTCAAATTCAAGTGTGTCTTGCTCCTAAATTCCACATTTCCTCTACTTTGTCATGCAGAAAATATACCTGTGAATATCTGTGATGACTCCATCTCACTGTTGTGAAGTGGTATCTCATTATAGTTTTGATTTGCATTTCTCCAGTAATTAGTGACTTTGAGCATCTTTTCATGTGTCTATATGTGTTGGCCATCTATATGTCTTCATCGAAGAAAGGTCTATTTAGGAATTCTGCCCATTTTTTAAATTGAGTTTTTTTTTGTTGTTGTAGCTATTGTTGAGTTGTATGAAATGTTTGTATATTTTGGAAATTAAGCCCTTGTCAATCACATCATTGGCATTTTCTCCCAGTCCATAGGTTGTCTTTCGTTTTGTTTATGGCAGCTGGGAGAAAATGCCAAAGTAACTAGGAGAAAATGCCAAAAATGTGACTGACAAGGGCTTAATTTCTGTGAGAGGGCCTCCCGGGTGGTGCTAGTGGTAAAGAATAGGCCTGCCAAAGCAGGAGACATAAGAGATGGTGGTTCGATCCCTGGGTCAGGAAGATCCCCTGGAGAAGGAAATGGCAGCCCACTCCAGTATTCTTGCCTGGAGACTTCCATGGACAGAGGAGCCTGGTGGGCTACGGTCCATAGGGTCACATAGTCAGACACGACTGAAGCTGACTTAGCCCACAGCACATTCTGTGAGAAGTCTTTAAGTTTGATTAGGTCTCATTTGTTTATTCTTGCTTTTATTTCTATTGCCTTGGGAGACTGATCTAAGATGCACATTTTTTTTAACTTTATTGAGTTATACCTGACAAATACAAACTGTATGTTTAAGTTGTACTATCTGATGCTGTGATATATGTGTACATTGTGAAATGATCACCACAATCAAGCTAGTTAACATTCATCACCTCATATAGTTACTTTTTGTGTCTGTGTGTGTTTGTGTGTATGTGTGCGTGGTGAGAACACTTAAGATTTACCTTCTTAGCAGATTTCAAGTATGCAAGATGGTATCATTAACTTTAGTCACCATGCTCTACATTAGATGTCAGTAATTTATTTGTTGACATAACTGAAACTTGGGCTTCCCTGATGACTCAGAGGGTAAAGCATCTGCCTGCAATGCAGGAGACCCAGGTTTGATCCCTGGGTCAGGAAGATCCCCTGGAGAAGGAAATAACCCACTCCAGTATTCTTGTCTGGAGAATCCCATGGACGGAGGAGACTGGTAGGCTATAGTTCACAGGATTGCAAAGAATTGGACACGACTGAGTGAGTTCACTTTGTTAACTGAAACTTAATACTCTTTGGCCAACTTTGCATAATTCTTAACAATTAAGATATTACCAGTTGAGGGACTTTTAATGCTTATCAGATATTATTTTCTCATAATTTCATACACTGTCTTTCACTACCACAAATAATATGCATTGAGTACATTCTGAGGTTTAGTGCTGATTGCTTTCTGGTCATCATTGCTTTCAGTCTCTACAATAGCACACTGAGGGGTGTACTATTATTTATTTATTTATTTTTGTGTTTAAGTCATGTGCAGCCCTTTTGCAACCCCATGGACTGCAGCCCACCAGGCTTCTCTGTCCATGAGATTTCCCAGGCAAGAATACTGGAGTGGGTTCCCATTTCCTTCTCCAGGCAATCTTCCTGACTCAAGGATCAAACCTGCATCTCCTGCATTGGCAGGCAAATTCTTTACTACTGAGCCATCAGGGAATTACACCTATTTATTTTTTATTTCCACAATAAAAGTTTACTTCTTGTTGATACAAAGTCCAATGTGAATGTGACTTCCGTGCAGTCCTTCGGGGTCCCAGATTCCTCCTACTTGCAGCTCTACCCCCTCTATTTCCTCAGGGGCATCTCTTCAGCTAGAAGTTGGGTTAAGAGAGAGGGTTGCAGGTGAGGAGACTTGAATGGATCAGGCTGAAAAGTGGTGTGTATCCTTTCCAACTACATTCTTTTGACTAGAGCTCAGTTACATGGCCACACTGAACTATAAGACAAGCTGGGAAATATGGGCTATTTGTGTACTCAAAATGAAAAGGTCATGGATTTTGAGGGTCATTTCATTAAAGCCTGAACATGGAGAGAAACAGAAATGTAGCTATGTCCAAGTGTCTGAGGGAAAGCATTTCAGACAAGGAAAATGGTCAATTCAATGGTCTGAGGTGGGAGCAATCCATGTTTATTTAACGAACACCAGAGCTCAGTGTTTCTGTGCAGGAGTACATTAGAGAGAAAACAACAATATGTGAAGGCAGAAAGCTAGGGGCCAGATCATGTAGGATCTGGTGGCTGTGACAAGGGTTTGGCTATTTCTCTGAGTGCAGTAGGAAGCCTTGGGTCATTGCACAGGTTTTAGCAGTGGAAGAGCATGATCTAACTTATATTTTTGCTTCCAAAGTTTTAGGTTGAAAAATTTCAAATTCACATAAAAATGGAGAGAAGATAGCAATGAACTCTTATCTATCCTTCACATAGGTCCATGGATTCTTAACTTTTTGCCCACACTTATTCCTTTCTATAAATTTCTACTATTTATTTTTTTGGTGAACTACCTGAAAGTAAGTTGAAGACAACATGCCCTTCTCCTTTAAATACTTCAGCAAGCATCTTCCACAAAACCCCAGAATAATAATGTATAAGAGAAAATAAACACAGATCCTACATGATATCCAACCTGTGGTCTAATTTTTTCAATCTAGTCCCCAATCAAGGTAAATGTGTTGTATTTGAAGGTTATATTTCTTTTGTCTCTTAATAACGGGAAAACATCCCCCCCCCACATTTTCTTTTTTTGTTTTTTCACTTTTCCTGACATTGCAGAGTCCAGGTCAGTTGCTTTGCTGAATGTTTAACATTATCTATTTATTTGCACATGATTAGATTTATATTTAATATTTGATCAGAATACTACAAGGGAGATATTGTGTACCTCTGGTTCTATCGCATCAATAGGGACAGAGGATCAGGTCCACTATTGGTCAAGCAAGTCTGATTACTTTGTTAAGGTACTGACCAGCAGATATTTCAATGTAAATGCAAAGTTTCTCTTTTATAATTAGTAAGAAGTCAATGGTGGGTATCGGAGAAGGCAATGGCAACCCACTCCAGTACTCTTGCCTGGAAAATCCCACGGACAGAGGAGCCTGGTAGGCTGCAGTCCATGGGCTCGCGAAGAGTCGGATATGACTGAGTGACTTCACTTTCACTTTTCACATTCGTGCCTTGGAGAAGAAAATGGCAACACANAATTCAAGTGTGTCTTGCTCCTAAATTCCACATTTCCTCTACTTTGTCATGCAGAAAATATACCTGTGAATATCTGTGATGACTCCATCTCACTGTTGTGAAGTGGTATCTCATTATAGTTTTGATTTGCATTTCTCCAGTAATTAGTGACTTTGAGCATCTTTTCATGTGTCTATATGTGTTGGCCATCTATATGTCTTCATCGAAGAAAGGTCTATTTAGGAATTCTGCCCATTTTTTAAATTGAGTTTTTTTTTGTTGTTGTAGCTATTGTTGAGTTGTATGAAATGTTTGTATATTTTGGAAATTAAGCCCTTGTCAATCACATCATTGGCATTTTCTCCCAGTCCATAGGTTGTCTTTCGTTTTGTTTATGGCAGCTGGGAGAAAATGCCAAAGTAACTAGGAGAAAATGCCAAAAATGTGACTGACAAGGGCTTAATTTCTGTGAGAGGGCCTCCCGGGTGGTGCTAGTGGTAAAGAATAGGCCTGCCAAAGCAGGAGACATAAGAGATGGTGGTTCGATCCCTGGGTCAGGAAGATCCCCTGGAGAAGGAAATGGCAGCCCACTCCAGTATTCTTGCCTGGAGACTTCCATGGACAGAGGAGCCTGGTGGGCTACGGTCCATAGGGTCACATAGTCAGACACGACTGAAGCTGACTTAGCCCACAGCACATTCTGTGAGAAGTCTTTAAGTTTGATTAGGTCTCATTTGTTTATTCTTGCTTTTATTTCTATTGCCTTGGGAGACTGATCTAAGATGCACATTTTTTTTAACTTTATTGAGTTATACCTGACAAATACAAACTGTATGTTTAAGTTGTACTATCTGATGCTGTGATATATGTGTACATTGTGAAATGATCACCACAATCAAGCTAGTTAACATTCATCACCTCATATAGTTACTTTTTGTGTCTGTGTGTGTTTGTGTGTATGTGTGCGTGGTGAGAACACTTAAGATTTACCTTCTTAGCAGATTTCAAGTATGCAAGATGGTATCATTAACTTTAGTCACCATGCTCTACATTAGATGTCAGTAATTTATTTGTTGACATAACTGAAACTTGGGCTTCCCTGATGACTCAGAGGGTAAAGCATCTGCCTGCAATGCAGGAGACCCAGGTTTGATCCCTGGGTCAGGAAGATCCCCTGGAGAAGGAAATAACCCACTCCAGTATTCTTGTCTGGAGAATCCCATGGACGGAGGAGACTGGTAGGCTATAGTTCACAGGATTGCAAAGAATTGGACACGACTGAGTGAGTTCACTTTGTTAACTGAAACTTAATACTCTTTGGCCAACTTTGCATAATTCTTAACAATTAAGATATTACCAGTTGAGGGACTTTTAATGCTTATCAGATATTATTTTCTCATAATTTCATACACTGTCTTTCACTACCACAAATAATATGCATTGAGTACATTCTGAGGTTTAGTGCTGATTGCTTTCTGGTCATCATTGCTTTCAGTCTCTACAATAGCACACTGAGGGGTGTACTATTATTTATTTATTTATTTTTGTGTTTAAGTCATGTGCAGCCCTTTTGCAACCCCATGGACTGCAGCCCACCAGGCTTCTCTGTCCATGAGATTTCCCAGGCAAGAATACTGGAGTGGGTTCCCATTTCCTTCTCCAGGCAATCTTCCTGACTCAAGGATCAAACCTGCATCTCCTGCATTGGCAGGCAAATTCTTTACTACTGAGCCATCAGGGAATTACACCTATTTATTTTTTATTTCCACAATAAAAGTTTACTTCTTGTTGATACAAAGTCCAATGTGAATGTGACTTCCGTGCAGTCCTTCGGGGTCCCAGATTCCTCCTACTTGCAGCTCTACCCCCTCTATTTCCTCAGGGGCATCTCTTCAGCTAGAAGTTGGGTTAAGAGAGAGGGTTGCAGGTGAGGAGACTTGAATGGATCAGGCTGAAAAGTGGTGTGTATCCTTTCCAACTACATTCTTTTGACTAGAGCTCAGTTACATGGCCACACTGAACTATAAGACAAGCTGGGAAATATGGGCTATTTGTGTACTCAAAATGAAAAGGTCATGGATTTTGAGGGTCATTTCATTAAAGCCTGAACATGGAGAGAAACAGAAATGTAGCTATGTCCAAGTGTCTGAGGGAAAGCATTTCAGACAAGGAAAATGGTCAATTCAATGGTCTGAGGTGGGAGCAATCCATGTTTATTTAACGAACACCAGAGCTCAGTGTTTCTGTGCAGGAGTACATTAGAGAGAAAACAACAATATGTGAAGGCAGAAAGCTAGGGGCCAGATCATGTAGGATCTGGTGGCTGTGACAAGGGTTTGGCTATTTCTCTGAGTGCAGTAGGAAGCCTTGGGTCATTGCACAGGTTTTAGCAGTGGAAGAGCATGATCTAACTTATATTTTTGCTTCCAAAGTTTTAGGTTGAAAAATTTCAAATTCACATAAAAATGGAGAGAAGATAGCAATGAACTCTTATCTATCCTTCACATAGGTCCATGGATTCTTAACTTTTTGCCCACACTTATTCCTTTCTATAAATTTCTACTATTTATTTTTTTGGTGAACTACCTGAAAGTAAGTTGAAGACAACATGCCCTTCTCCTTTAAATACTTCAGCAAGCATCTTCCACAAAACCCCAGAATAATAATGTATAAGAGAAAATAAACACAGATCCTACATGATATCCAACCTGTGGTCTAATTTTTTCAATCTAGTCCCCAATCAAGGTAAATGTGTTGTATTTGAAGGTTATATTTCTTTTGTCTCTTAATAACGGGAAAACATCCCCCCCCCACATTTTCTTTTTTTGTTTTTTCACTTTTCCTGACATTGCAGAGTCCAGGTCAGTTGCTTTGCTGAATGTTTAACATTATCTATTTATTTGCACATGATTAGATTTATATTTAATATTTGATCAGAATACTACAAGGGAGATATTGTGTACCTCTGGTTCTATCGCATCAATAGGGACAGAGGATCAGGTCCACTATTGGTCAAGCAAGTCTGATTACTTTGTTAAGGTACTGACCAGCAGATATTTCAATGTAAATGCAAAGTTTCTCTTTTATAATTAGTAAGAAGTCAATGGTGGGTATCGGAGAAGGCAATGGCAACCCACTCCAGTACTCTTGCCTGGAAAATCCCACGGACAGAGGAGCCTGGTAGGCTGCAGTCCATGGGCTCGCGAAGAGTCGGATATGACTGAGTGACTTCACTTTCACTTTTCACATTCGTGCCTTGGAGAAGAAAATGGCAACACACTCCAGTGTTCTTGCCTGGAGAATCCCAGGGATGGGGGAGCCTGGTGGGCTGCCATCTGTGGGGTCGCACAGAGTTGGACACGACTGAAGCGACTTAGCAGCAGCAGCAGCAATGGTGGGTATTTGAAACTGTGTGACTATCCATTTTATTTTTCCTAACACCTTTCTGCCTAATGATTATATCTTAGTTTTAGGTAAAAGATTCTTGCCTGAATCAATCATTTCATTTGCATATTTTATCCATATTACTTGTGAAGAGACTGAAGTTCAGAGACATGAAGTGACATTCCTTAGATCAAAGTGGGGGTCAATGGTAGAGCTAAGATTCAAACACAGAGCTTTTTAGCCAGAGCTCAGGCTCTTGACTACTATATTACGTTTCTGATGCTGTTCTAACAAATTAGTGGTTTAAAGTGACACAAATGTATTATCTTATATACTTATGAAAGTCAGAAGTCTAAATTTACAGTAAGGCTGCGTTCCTTCTGGAATCTTCTGAGGAGAATTTGTTTCCTTGCCTTTTTCAGTTCCCAGAGACCACCTGTATTTCTTAATTTCTGGCCCTTTCCTCTTCTCACACTAATCTCTTGCTTCTGAAACAGAGGTTTCCCAGAAGAAGCAGGGGCTTCCCTGGTGGCTCAGAGGGGAAAGTGTCTGTATACAATGTGGGAGACCTGGGTTTGATCCCTGGGTTGAGAAGATCCCCTGGAGAAGGAAATGGCAACCCACTCCAGTACTCTTGCCTGGAAAATCCCGTGGACAGAGAAGCCTGGTAGGCTACAGTCCATGAGGTCACAAAAAGTCAGACGTGACTGAGCAACTTCACTTTTCTGAAGCAGAATCTGGTCTCTGTACTTGACACTGAACTATATCTCAGAGACAGAATTTTGAGTGAAGTAGGAAAGTATAGCTTTATTGCTTTGCCAGGCAAAAGGGGTCACAGTGGGCTAAAGCCCTCAAGACTGTGTGTCAACCTGGAAGGGGTAGTGAGGAGTTTTATAGTAATGGTTCTGAGAAATAGAGTATTTCCTGTCACATCAGTAAACTAGGCTGTCACAGATATCAGCACTTCCAGTCCTCTAAACCTGAATTTCTGAGCGCTGTGAGCACCCTGGAAGGAGAATAATACCTGCTACAATCTGGGAATTATCAGGCTGCAGCCACTTCCTATGGTGAGCACTGAGGAGCTTGTTGGGAGGGGATGTGAAAAACAGAGGATACTGGCCCCAGATAGCTGAGAGGCATATGTAAGGAATGATTTCAGGGAGGCCAGATTCTTGCATCTTCCCATACAAAGAAAGTGCTACATTCCTTAACTTGAGATATCTGGTTTTCTTTAATTAGCAATATTCTTTTGATCAGACTACCTTCCCTTTGATGCAAACTTCTATATAACCTGATTCCTCCACTTGCCTCCTTGGAGCAGTGCTCTTGGGGTTACCTGAGATGCTGTCTTCCAGGCTTGGAGTCCTAAAAATGTCCACTGAATGAAACATAACTCTCAGCTTTTAGGTTGCAGTTGTTTTTAAGCTGACAATTCAAAGAGGAGGTGATCAACTCATGGAAATTCTTCTGATTGGTTGGTAGTGAGGTAAATGACAGTGTCATCAACCTTTTGGTTTCAACTGGCCTGGGATCTAAGTGCTTGTGAACAACATACTGTTAACTTCTCTTACCTGGTGGAGGTTTCAGGATCTGCAAAAGAGCTCAGATATTGTTATCAGTTCAGTTCAGTTCAGTTCAGTCACTCAGTCATGTCCACCTCTTTGCGACCCCATGAATTGCAGCACGCCAGGCCTCCCTGTCCATCACCAACTCCCGGAGTTCACTCAAACTCATGTGCATGGAGTCGGTGATGCCATCCAGCCATCTCATCTTCTGTCATCCCCTTCTCCTCCTGCCCCCAATCCCTCCCAGCATCAGAGTCTTTTCCAATGAGTCAACTCGTTGCATGAGGTGGCCAAAGTATTGGAGTTTCAGGTTCAGCATCAGTCCTTCCAATAAACACCCAGGACTGATCTCCTTTAGGATGGACTGTTTGGATCTCCTTGCAGTCCAAGGGACTGTCAAGAGTCTACTCCAACACCACACTTCAAAAGCATCAATTCTTTGGTGCTCATCTTTCTTCACAGTCAAACTCTCACATCCATACATGACCACTGGAAAAACCATAACCTTGACTAGATAGACCTTTGTTGGCAAAGTAATGTCTCTGCTTTTTAATATGTTGTCTAGGTTGGTCGTAACTTTCCTTCCAAGGAGTAAACATCTTTGAATTTCATGGTTGCAATCACCATCTNCTGAGATGCTGTGCTCCAGGCTTAAAGTCCTTCGAATGTCTGCTGAATAAAACATAATTCTAAACTATTAGGTTGTGCTTTTTTTTTTTTTTTCAGTTGACAACCTACAAACTCAAAGAGACATTATCTGCCTCCTCTACAGACCCAAGGCCCACTGATGGGCAGGTCAGGACAACTTGCATGTGGAAATGGGAAGGATGGAGGTAGGGTCATGGCTCCGTAACAATTCAGAAACCCTGTGGGTGGACGTTGCCAGGATTCCTCGACCAGGCTCCTCTGGGAAGAAGCCCCTTGTTGGTTACTCTCCTTGGTCCTGTACTGTTTCCCCAGCACCTCCCTGGACACATCTGCAGTGGACGTAGGAGGCCAGGCCATCCTTGGGGGCTGTGATGCTGTCTGCCCATGGACGACTGGGAGCCCAAGGCTTATTTGTTTTGTTTTGTTTTGGGAGTTTTTTAAAATTTCTATTGGCATATAGTTGCTTTACAATGATGTTTTAGTATCTGCTATACGGCAAAATGAATCAGACATATATCCCCTCTTTTTTGGACTTCCTTCCCATCTAGGTCACCGCAGAGCGTTGAGTAGAGTTCTGTGTTCTCTACAGTAGGTCCTTATTAGTCATCTGGTTTATAAATAGCAGTGTATGTATGACAATCACAACCTCCCCATTCATCCCGCCCACCCCTTTCCCCCTTTGGTGTCCATATGTCGGTTCTCTGTGTCTGCATCTCTATTTCTGCTTTGCAAATAGGGTCATCTGTACTGTTTTCTTTTATTCCACATATATGCATTAATATACAATGAGATGTGTATAAGA
>SJYH01003505.1:290752-304404 GCA_006408735.1 Sylvicapra grimmia | reverse complement strand
TTTTCACTCTCCTCTTTCACTTTCATCAAGAGGCTTTTTTCTTCCTCTTCACTTTCTGCCATAAGGGTGGTGTCATCTGCATATCAGAGGTTATTGATATTTCTCCTGGCAATCTTGATTCCAGCTTGTGTTTCTTCCAGTCCAGGGTTTCTCATGATGTACTCTGCATATAAGTTAAATAAGCAGGGTGACAATATACAGACTTGACGTACTCCTTTTCCTATTTGGAACCAGTCTGTTTGTCCATGTCCAGTTCTAACTGTTGCTTCCCGACCTGCATAAAGGTTTCTCAAGAGACTAGAAGAGATCTCTAGTTTTTACCATTCTGTTTTTTGCCTCTATTTCTTTGTATTGATCACTGAGGAAGGCTTTTTTATCTCTCCTTGCTATTCTTTGGAACTCTGCATTCAGATGCTTAAATCTTTCCTTTTCTCCTTTGCTTTTCTCTTCTCTTCTTTTCACAGCTATTTGTAAGGCCTCACCAGACAGCCATTTTGCTTTTTTTTTTTTGCATTTCTTTTCCATGGGGATGGTCTTGATCCTGTCTCCTGTACAATGTCACGAACCTCCGTCCATAGTTCTTCAGGCATTCTGTCTATCAGATCTAGTCCCTGAAATCTATTTCTCACTTCCACTGTATAATCATAAGGAATTTGATTTAGGTCATACCTGAATGGTATAGTGGTTTTCCCTACTTTCTTCAATTTAAGTCTGAATTTGGCAATAATTGTTATGTATACACCTTTATGAGGAACCAGGACCTTGCCTCAAGGCTGCATTATTGTTTCTCTTGACTATTCCTCCTTTGTCTCTGCATCCCCTCCCTTCCCTGATTAGCAACTGTTTGATCCTGCTCCTTAGAAATCAGGGAAGGTCATGGAGGCTGAATGAAGCCTATTTCATATAATCAAGAAGTGTGATAGGCAGAAAGGCCTTGATGGTGAATCTTAGTCACTGTATAACCAGGGACTAGAATCAATAGATAGGAGCAGGGCCCTGGCTCTTTGTCTGCATTGAGGAAGGAATTCAGCAAAGAGATGGAAAGTAGTGAAACAAGTGAAGTGTTTATTAGGAGAAAAAAGTGGCCGTGGATAGACACACAGATTGGGTCGGAGAGTGTTGTGCCTTTGGGGTGGTTTGAATCACTTATGTGGGGGCAGGTCTTCAAGCCTCCTCTGGCCACTCAACTCGCTGCATCTGGCTCTGAGTCCATATCTGGTCTGACTCCAGGTCATGTGCATGTGCATGACTCCTCTCTGTGCATGTGCATCTTTTAGCCAAGATGGAGTCCAGCACAAGGGTTTCTGGGATGTTACAAAACATATTATTATCTGGTGTCCCCTCCCTTCTTCGACCCCCAAGGAACCTTTCTGCACATGTGTAATTTGGAAGGTCTCCTTGACCTCAAGAATGAGAAATGTGTGGTCTCTTTATCTCTTATCAAAGCAGGATTCAGTTTCTCCTTCCTCTTGAGACTCTTGAGAGTCCCTTGGACTGCAAGGAGATCCAATCAGTCAGTCCTAAAGGAAATCCATCCTGAATATTCATTGGAAGGACTGATGCTGAAGCTCCAATACTTTGGCCACCTGATGTGAGAAACTGACTCCTTGGAAAAGACCTTGATGCTGGGAAAGGTTGAAGGCAGGAGGAGAAGGGAGTGACAGAAGATGAGATGGTTGTATGGATGTCATCACTGATTTGATGGGCATGAGTTTGAGTAAGCTCTGGGAGTTGGTTATGAACAAGGAAGCTTGGTGTGCTTCAGTCCGTGGGGTAGCAAAGAGTGAGACACAACTGAGCAACTGAATGGAACTGAGCTTCTCCTGCCATTAACTTTATTTTTGAGTATCTGTCCACAAGGGATAGATTTCAGCTGCTCAGCCTGGGGTCCATTTATCCCCTGCCTCACTATGAGAGTCTTCATAGAGTGAAGCTGACATCTATGTTGGGAAACCTGGTTTTTAGAGAAATGACTGACTTCAGAACTGGAGCAGAGAAAGTGCAAGATGAGTCTGGAATATCTTGATGTGATAGAAGGCAAGAAAGTGCTCAGAGAATGGTGGAAACATCAACAGGCACAGAAGTAATAGCTTATAACTCACTAGACAAAGCAGGAAACCATAACTCTATACCAATATAAGTAAATGAATAGATGGGAAGAAGTTTGATGAGGGATGAGATATTTATGCAATTTCAGGCTACCTTCCCATTCTGTCTTCAATGCTTATTTTGTTCTTTTCTCCTAGCCAGCTTTCTCAAGGCTTGCGTCATGTCCCTGTTCCTAAGGCTATAGATAAAAGGGTTCAGCATGGGGATTACCACAGTGTAAATGACAGTGACCACCCGGTCCTTTGTCACTGAGTAGGTGGATGAGGGGCGGATGTACACTGAGATGGCAGTCCCATAGTATAATGCCACAACCGTGAGATGTGAACCACAGGTGGAGAAGACCTTGTACCTGCCTCTCCCGGAAGGGACTCTCAGAACAGCATGGGTGATAAAGACATAAGAGACAGTAATGAAGATGAAGGGACTCATGATCACCAACGAGCCCTCTGTGAAGGCCAAGAGTTCATTTACAGAGGTGTCAGAGCAGGAGAGCATCAGCAGAGGCTGGACATCACAGAAGAAGTGGTGGATGATGTTGGGTCCACAGAAGGAGAGGCGGGCCATAAGGATGGTGTGGGTGAGGGAGTGGAGGTGGGACACCAGCCAGGATGCTGTCACGAGCTGGAAGCAGCGTCTGGGGTTCATGGTGGTGGTGTAATGTAGTGGGTGGCAGATGGCCACGTAGCGGTCCAAGGCCATGGCACCCAGGAGGAAGCTGTCAGTGATTGCACAGGCCACAAAGAAGTACATCTGGGTCAGGCACTGGGTGAAGGGGACCTTTTTGCTCTTGCTCTGCATGTTTGCCAGCATCCTTGGCACAATGACGTTTGTAAAGCAGATGTCCACAAAAGATAGGTTGGAGAGGAAGAAGTACATAGGGGTATGGAGGCGGACATCCCCTCGGATGGCTGCAATGATGACCGAGTTGCCTCCCACATTGACCAGGTACATTACCAGAAAGCTGGCAAAGAGCCACACCTGCTGTTTGGGGTCACTGGTCAGTCCCAGAAGGAGGAATTCAGTGATGTGACTCTGGTTTCCTCTTGTCATTGCTGTCCCCCAAGTGGAAAATCTAAAGGAATGCTCGGCATGAGTCCTGGCTTGGAATCTCCAGTTCTGAATTCTGATGAGTGGCTGGTATAGTTGACAGGCACATGGATTTTAGCTTCACACATGTCTGGCTTTCCATCCTGGCTCTGTCACTGACTGACACACGGCACAAAGTCACCTCCTGCACTTTCATTACCTTAATCCATAAAGACAGAAAGTATGAAATTTACCTCCTCAGGCTATTCCGTTTTGGACAGGAATTCTTTTTGGTTTCTTCAAAACAAATATCAGAATACCTTAACGTCTCCATGAGAAAACATATACATCCTATAGATGGTTTTCCTAGCTCCACTCTCTTTGGGAAAAGTTTATGAAATGCATTTGGGGATTTGAGTAACAATCAATTTATGAGTGTCATGAAATTGGAAAGTCTACAACCCTCAAGGAGATGAAATTTTATGGTACGGGGAGAGAACCAGTTTCTGGAGTTGTGTGGCATAGGGGAAGACCACTTTTTGGCATCAGGAGAGAGTACCTGTTTGGTTGGGTTAAACTTTTTATTTCATTCAGGTGGGTGGTAATTAGGAAGTCATCATGGAAATAACAGGTGAGTGTATTGACAGTAGATCAGAGTTGTCATAAATTGTCATCTGAGCATAAGAACTATATAAATGGAGTAAGTAGGCTGGCAGATAACAGTGAGAGGACTGGATAGCAAGGTTCTGGGCTTCGGGAGCTGGATCAGATCCTGGTTATCAGCCAGAACTACCTGAGGCTGAGTCAGTCATTCTGTGCCTGGACTTGGGTTCCTGCTGTCCACCTTTCCTACAATCAGGATTATTTCCAGAAGCGAATACAGGAAGTAATCTGCAGATATCTCTCAGTGATTGCTGATAAAGAGTGAAAAAGATATATAAAAGATGAGAAGAAGTCTACACTCAAGACACTGAGAACTAATTTTTTTTAAATGCTTCAAGTCCTTAAATGAAATTTTCTGCATCATTGGAAAGGATCCCTACAGTCTGCATCTCTCTTGGCACTTTCCTAAGATATAATAGCATAGGTTCCTGTAGCATATTTTTCTCCACAAAGTGCTTTGGATCAAGATGATTTCTCCTATCAGGAGACCTGATTGACATAGAAGAGGCCAGGGTATTACTTCTCCAAGTACATCTTCCAGGGATCTGATTGGCTATTCAACACTGTATTCCCCAGTTCACCATTGTATCCTTGTGGTGAAAAAGTACTGATTAAACTTAAAAGCTTTTGCACAGCAAAGGAAGCTATAAGCAAGGTGAAAAGACAACTGTCAGAATGGGAGAAAATAATAGCAAATGAAACAACTGACAAAGGATTAATTTCC
The DNA here is from genome assembly GCA_006408735.1 of Sylvicapra grimmia. Classification (NCBI taxonomy): domain Eukaryota; kingdom Metazoa; phylum Chordata; class Mammalia; order Artiodactyla; family Bovidae; genus Sylvicapra; species Sylvicapra grimmia. The sequence continues at coordinate 299,882 of SJYH01003505.1, read as the reverse complement.
AAAATATATAAGTAGCTCATATAACTCAATACCAGAAAAACAAACAAGCCAATTAAAAGTGGGAAAAAGACCTAAACAGACATTTCTCCAAAGAAGACATACAGATGGCCAACAAACACATGAAAAGATGCTCAACATCGCTCATTATTGGAGAAATGCAAATCAAAACCACAATGAGATATCACCTCACACCAGTCAGAATGGCCATCATCAAAAAGGCTACAAACAATAAATGCTGGAGAGGGTGTAGAGAAAAGGGAACGCTCTTACACTGTTGGTGGGAATGTAAATTGATACAGCCACTGTGGAAGATGGTATGGAGGTTCCTTAAAAAACTAGGAATAAAGCCACAGTATGACCCAGCAATCCCACTCCTAGGCCTATACCCTGAGAAAACCAAAATTGAAAAGACACATGTATTCCATTGTTCATTGCAGCACTACTTACAATAGCTAGAACATGGAAGCAACCTGGATGTCCATCAACAGATGAAGGGATAAAGAAGCTGTGGTACATATACACAATGGAATATTACTCAGCCATAAAAAGGAATGCCTTTGAGTCAGTTCTCATGAGGTGGATAAACCTAGAGCCTATTATACAGAGTGAAGTGAGTCAGAAAGAGAAAGATAAGTATATTCTAACACACATATATAGAACTAGAAGAATGGTACTGAAGAACTTATTTACAGGGCAGCAATGGAGAATAGACTTATGGACATGGGGAGAGGGGAGGAGAGGGTGAGATGTATGGAAAGAGTAACATGGAAACTTACATTACCATATGTAAAACAGATAGCCAACGGGAATTTGCTGTATGTCTCAGAAAACTCAAACAGGGCTCTGTATCAACCTAGAGGGGTGGGATGGGGAGGGAGATGGGAGGGAGGTTCAAAAGGGAGAGAATATATTATACCTGTGGCTGCTTCATGTTGAGGTTTGACAGAAAACAACAAAATCCTACAAAGCAATTATCCTTCAATAAAAAAACAGTAAACAGATTTTAAAAGAAAAATAATACTGAACACAATGAAAGTATTTACCATGTGCTAGGTACCGTATGATGATTTAATCCATCTAAGAACTCCCACACTATACAGATGAAGAAGCAATTACACAACCATTAAGAGATGTTCAATAACTTGCCCAAGATTATACAATGAGTAAGTGGTTATAATTCCAACCCAGAGCGTTTTGTTTCAGGGTCTTGTTCTTAGTCATTAAACTATACTAATTCTCTCCCTATGAAGTACTTGCAGACTTCATTTGCAGAGTAAATTCAGAATGGGTTTCCCGGGTGGCTCAGTGATAAAGACTCTGCCTGCCAATGCAGGAGACGAAGAGACGAGGGTTTGATCCCAGGGTTGGGATGATCCCATGGGGAAGGAAATGGCAACTCACTCCAGTATTCTTGCTTGGGAAATCCCATGGACATTGGAGCCTGGTGGGCTACAGCCCATGGGGTCCCCAAAGACTCCGACACAACTTGGTGACCGAGTGCACACAAAATTAGAATAAGCAACTTTGACAGCCACTTGAATGACTGGGACGTGTTGCATGGGGACCTGAATCAGATTCTTTGGATCAGGAGAATTAGTGGAAATAGTACAGGATTTGGGTTCTACTCCTGGTTTAGTTACTTACCAGTTGCTTCCCCTGAAAAGTCTTTGTGCCTAGTTTATTTTTCTCATGACAATATGGAAGTACAATGCCTATTTCCATCAGAATGTCATGGGCATCAAATGGGTAAACATGTCTTTGAAAAGGAGTGAAAAGTGCTTTGTTAAAGAGTGTGTGCTATAAAATTTGTATTATATAAATAATGTATAATGATAGAAGTAATATAAAAAACAATGAAAAATCATAATTCTCAAGTTGTTCAGTCGCTAAGTCATATCTGACTATTTTTGTGATCCTATGGATTGTAGCCTACCAGGTTCCTCTGTCCATGGGATTTTCCAGGCAAGAATATTGGAGTGGGCTTCCATTTCCTTCTCTAGGGGATCTTTCTGACTCATGGACTGAACCTGCTTCTTCTGCATTGGCAAGTGAATTCTTCACCACTGAAGCACCAGGGAAGCCCAATAATTCTCATACTTAATATATACTAACTGGTTAAGCTGGTTAAGGTAAAAGAAAGTGAGGAAGAGTGTGATTGTGTGTAAAATAATGAGATGACCACTGAAAGGGGAGCAAGATCAAAGCACGGAGAGCTGCAGAATGGGATATATGAGAATTTCCTGGTCAGAGAAGGGAAAGGAACAGAGATTCTAGTGGGCTTTCTGCTTTGTAGAGTCTTTCCTGCTGCAGTGACAGATAAATTAAGGGGCCTGGTACTGACAGCCAGCCCAGGATCAGATGGTCACTGAGTGTGGTTTCAGATAGCTCAGCAAAGCCAGATGACCTTTCTTCATGCAACATTTTTCACTTATTCAAAAACCGTCTGATGTGGTGTGACAGACTGTCAGTTCCCCAGCTCTTCTCATTATTTCTACACATCCCCCTTGACACCAAGGCGGGCTGTTTCTGAGCTGAGATAGTGGGAGGGATGGGGAAGAGGACAGCTGCCCTTTTCCATGTCATCTGTCTCTTGCCTCCTCTGGCCCTCCCCAGGACACAGCTTCAAATCCTCCCTCCACATCTCATCCTGTCTTCCTTTACCCCATGGTTGACACTTCCATGTGACAGGTCACTGGTGAGGCATAGTGTGAACAGACAGACCCAGGGGTCTGAGGATTCTTCCTCTTTACCTAGAAAAATTCTGCCTTCATGTGTTTTACAGATTCTTTTACAAAGGATAGATAATTTTGAAGACAAGCTTTCAGTGCCAAAGAAAAGTTTAAAAATCAAATTCTACTCTACATGATCAACTTGCAGACAGCCAGTTGAAGCCTCTGCAAATTGATGCTAGGATTGATGCTGAAGTTGAAGCTGCAATCCTTTGGCCACCTGATATGAAGAGCTGACTCCCTAGAAAAGACCCTGATGCTGGGAAAGGCTGAGGGCAGGAGGAGAAGAGGACGACAGAGGATGAGATGGTTGGATGGCATCATTGAATCAATGGACATGAGCTTGAGCAAACTCTGGGAGATGGTGAAGGATAGGGAAGCCTGGCCTGCTATAGTCCATGGGGTCGCAAAGAGTCGGACATGACTTAGTGACGGAACAACAACAGTTGAAGCCTCAAGAACAAAGTTGGTCATTTAGTGCTGCGCCATCAGTGAGCTGCAGGACTAGTGTGACAGTCCAGGAGTTGGGAAAGGTCATTGGGAGGATATGACTGCTGCTTGGCTTTTGGAGCTGAACCTGGGCAATCAAAGCCTCCTCCCCCAACCTTTCCTTGGCAATTAACACTCTGCCTACTGTTCCCACAACAGGAGCTGTTCCAAGGAGACAGCCTTAGAGAGTAATGTGTTGGGATCATCTGTTGATACACGGACTGAACCAGTTAAGGCCTCTGTANGCCAATTAAAAGTGGGAAAAAGACCTAAACAGACATTTCTCCAAAGAAGACATACAGATGGCCAACAAACACATGAAAAGATGCTCAACATCGCTCATTATTGGAGAAATGCAAATCAAAACCACAATGAGATATCACCTCACACCAGTCAGAATGGCCATCATCAAAAAGGCTACAAACAATAAATGCTGGAGAGGGTGTAGAGAAAAGGGAACGCTCTTACACTGTTGGTGGGAATGTAAATTGATACAGCCACTGTGGAAGATGGTATGGAGGTTCCTTAAAAAACTAGGAATAAAGCCACAGTATGACCCAGCAATCCCACTCCTAGGCCTATACCCTGAGAAAACCAAAATTGAAAAGACACATGTATTCCATTGTTCATTGCAGCACTACTTACAATAGCTAGAACATGGAAGCAACCTGGATGTCCATCAACAGATGAAGGGATAAAGAAGCTGTGGTACATATACACAATGGAATATTACTCAGCCATAAAAAGGAATGCCTTTGAGTCAGTTCTCATGAGGTGGATAAACCTAGAGCCTATTATACAGAGTGAAGTGAGTCAGAAAGAGAAAGATAAGTATATTCTAACACACATATATAGAACTAGAAGAATGGTACTGAAGAACTTATTTACAGGGCAGCAATGGAGAATAGACTTATGGACATGGGGAGAGGGGAGGAGAGGGTGAGATGTATGGAAAGAGTAACATGGAAACTTACATTACCATATGTAAAACAGATAGCCAACGGGAATTTGCTGTATGTCTCAGAAAACTCAAACAGGGCTCTGTATCAACCTAGAGGGGTGGGATGGGGAGGGAGATGGGAGGGAGGTTCAAAAGGGAGAGAATATATTATACCTGTGGCTGCTTCATGTTGAGGTTTGACAGAAAACAACAAAATCCTACAAAGCAATTATCCTTCAATAAAAAAACAGTAAACAGATTTTAAAAGAAAAATAATACTGAACACAATGAAAGTATTTACCATGTGCTAGGTACCGTATGATGATTTAATCCATCTAAGAACTCCCACACTATACAGATGAAGAAGCAATTACACAACCATTAAGAGATGTTCAATAACTTGCCCAAGATTATACAATGAGTAAGTGGTTATAATTCCAACCCAGAGCGTTTTGTTTCAGGGTCTTGTTCTTAGTCATTAAACTATACTAATTCTCTCCCTATGAAGTACTTGCAGACTTCATTTGCAGAGTAAATTCAGAATGGGTTTCCCGGGTGGCTCAGTGATAAAGACTCTGCCTGCCAATGCAGGAGACGAAGAGACGAGGGTTTGATCCCAGGGTTGGGATGATCCCATGGGGAAGGAAATGGCAACTCACTCCAGTATTCTTGCTTGGGAAATCCCATGGACATTGGAGCCTGGTGGGCTACAGCCCATGGGGTCCCCAAAGACTCCGACACAACTTGGTGACCGAGTGCACACAAAATTAGAATAAGCAACTTTGACAGCCACTTGAATGACTGGGACGTGTTGCATGGGGACCTGAATCAGATTCTTTGGATCAGGAGAATTAGTGGAAATAGTACAGGATTTGGGTTCTACTCCTGGTTTAGTTACTTACCAGTTGCTTCCCCTGAAAAGTCTTTGTGCCTAGTTTATTTTTCTCATGACAATATGGAAGTACAATGCCTATTTCCATCAGAATGTCATGGGCATCAAATGGGTAAACATGTCTTTGAAAAGGAGTGAAAAGTGCTTTGTTAAAGAGTGTGTGCTATAAAATTTGTATTATATAAATAATGTATAATGATAGAAGTAATATAAAAAACAATGAAAAATCATAATTCTCAAGTTGTTCAGTCGCTAAGTCATATCTGACTATTTTTGTGATCCTATGGATTGTAGCCTACCAGGTTCCTCTGTCCATGGGATTTTCCAGGCAAGAATATTGGAGTGGGCTTCCATTTCCTTCTCTAGGGGATCTTTCTGACTCATGGACTGAACCTGCTTCTTCTGCATTGGCAAGTGAATTCTTCACCACTGAAGCACCAGGGAAGCCCAATAATTCTCATACTTAATATATACTAACTGGTTAAGCTGGTTAAGGTAAAAGAAAGTGAGGAAGAGTGTGATTGTGTGTAAAATAATGAGATGACCACTGAAAGGGGAGCAAGATCAAAGCACGGAGAGCTGCAGAATGGGATATATGAGAATTTCCTGGTCAGAGAAGGGAAAGGAACAGAGATTCTAGTGGGCTTTCTGCTTTGTAGAGTCTTTCCTGCTGCAGTGACAGATAAATTAAGGGGCCTGGTACTGACAGCCAGCCCAGGATCAGATGGTCACTGAGTGTGGTTTCAGATAGCTCAGCAAAGCCAGATGACCTTTCTTCATGCAACATTTTTCACTTATTCAAAAACCGTCTGATGTGGTGTGACAGACTGTCAGTTCCCCAGCTCTTCTCATTATTTCTACACATCCCCCTTGACACCAAGGCGGGCTGTTTCTGAGCTGAGATAGTGGGAGGGATGGGGAAGAGGACAGCTGCCCTTTTCCATGTCATCTGTCTCTTGCCTCCTCTGGCCCTCCCCAGGACACAGCTTCAAATCCTCCCTCCACATCTCATCCTGTCTTCCTTTACCCCATGGTTGACACTTCCATGTGACAGGTCACTGGTGAGGCATAGTGTGAACAGACAGACCCAGGGGTCTGAGGATTCTTCCTCTTTACCTAGAAAAATTCTGCCTTCATGTGTTTTACAGATTCTTTTACAAAGGATAGATAATTTTGAAGACAAGCTTTCAGTGCCAAAGAAAAGTTTAAAAATCAAATTCTACTCTACATGATCAACTTGCAGACAGCCAGTTGAAGCCTCTGCAAATTGATGCTAGGATTGATGCTGAAGTTGAAGCTGCAATCCTTTGGCCACCTGATATGAAGAGCTGACTCCCTAGAAAAGACCCTGATGCTGGGAAAGGCTGAGGGCAGGAGGAGAAGAGGACGACAGAGGATGAGATGGTTGGATGGCATCATTGAATCAATGGACATGAGCTTGAGCAAACTCTGGGAGATGGTGAAGGATAGGGAAGCCTGGCCTGCTATAGTCCATGGGGTCGCAAAGAGTCGGACATGACTTAGTGACGGAACAACAACAGTTGAAGCCTCAAGAACAAAGTTGGTCATTTAGTGCTGCGCCATCAGTGAGCTGCAGGACTAGTGTGACAGTCCAGGAGTTGGGAAAGGTCATTGGGAGGATATGACTGCTGCTTGGCTTTTGGAGCTGAACCTGGGCAATCAAAGCCTCCTCCCCCAACCTTTCCTTGGCAATTAACACTCTGCCTACTGTTCCCACAACAGGAGCTGTTCCAAGGAGACAGCCTTAGAGAGTAATGTGTTGGGATCATCTGTTGATACACGGACTGAACCAGTTAAGGCCTCTGTATAAACTGTTAAGATTCTGGCAGGAAGGTGTGGAGATCTCCTCCTCTTAAGGCCAGGCAAGAAAACCTTGTAAGTTCCCTGGCTTACTAAAACTGCCACCTACCCATCCATTTGCCTCTTTCTTTTCTCCCTGCCCTCCGTGTATGGGTGGGGGTGGGAGCAGGGCTGGTTTCAGATTTCACCCAGGAAGCTCTTGAGGTGGTGTCCCTGTACTGCTCTGAGGCTGTCATAAAGACATTGAGGTAGGCTTTTCTTGGATACAAGACTGGCTCTGGGGACATTCTGAAGGCAGGCTGGAATGATGGAAGCTGAACTTTGGCCCATCAGCTTCAGCGCAGCTACACTCTTCCTCTGAAAGAGTTGACCCCTTTGTTTGGAGTTTCACTCATTCATAGCCAGTCCTCCTCCTTTTTGTGAATGGAGAAGGGAGACAGAGGTGTGTGGAGGAGTTTGAAGTTCTCAGATAAAGAAATGAGGGGGTGCAGGTTGATGAGGAACAGATGACCTGTCTTGTAGCCCAGCTATGGCATTAACTTGCTGCATGTAATTGGGCAACTTGTTTTCCTTCTCTATAAAAATGAAAGTATCAGATAGGGGGGCTTTCATGTTTTTGACCCTCCAAGGTAGACATATTCTAGATTGAATATGGTTGAAGAAACAAGATACTTACTCAGGTAAGGGATGGTGACCTCCAGGGTAGTCTTTGTGTGTGTGTGTGTGGGGGTCTCAGTAGCTTTTCCTCAGCCCTCTTAACCATAATGTCTAGAAGTGGATTGGAGGGCTTGAGGCATAGAAGGAATGTTCATATCAGGCTAATAAAAGGAAAAAGCCCCAGATTCTGGAGAGAGGTGTCAAGATCGGCAATACTGAGTGCCTGTGATGGTTACCTCAGCCTAGAGATGAAGTTATGAATTCCTAAAGTGGCTACTCTTTTCCCTTCTGAGAGATGACTCCTCCGTGTAGCCCCTGGCACTGGAATCATGAAGCTTTCTTCCATCCCCAACTATCTACCACCTGACTCCTTCAGGTTCCTCAGATGTTAAGGGATAGGATGGGGCCCTGGGAGTACCTGACTGTCCTGCACGTGACTTCATCCCAAGAGGCCAGGCAGCCTCCCCAGTTATCAACCCCAGGGAGCTGATTAAACACCATGCTTGGAGAGAAGTAGGACCTCTCAGTGGAAACCAAGGAAACTCTGGCTACCGTGGTAGTGTTTTTCTTAGTGTTCCAGATAATTAGTTGCTTATTGTTCTAGTGATTTTTAAGGAGACAGGCAAATGCATATAGAAAGCCCGAGGCTTCTCCCAAGATGTGGAGGAGAATGTATCAAGAGAAGAGTTCAGGTCTTCATATGAAAGTTCTTTGCAGATTAGTTGGTGCTAATATAACCACACTTATCAATCCGTCCATTAAAACAAACACTTAAAAAACTATACATTACTTAAAGTTTACTATTGTAACCATTTTAAAATGTATTAAGTGGCAGTAAGTACATTCACTCTGTGATGCAACCATCATCACCATCATCTCCAGAGCTTTTTTATTCTATACGGAAACTTTGTACCCATTGAGCAAGAACTCTCCATTGCTCCCTGTCTCCAGCCCCTGGAAACTATTGTTCTACCATTTGTCTATGAATTTGATGATTCTAAGTATCTCTCAGAAGTGGAATCATAGAGTATTTGCCCTTTTGTATTTGGCTTATTTCACTTGAGTCTTCAAGGTTCATCCATCTTGTAGCATATTTGTTTCATCCATTTTTAAGGCTAAAGTGCAATTCTGCAGTCCAGATAGAACCTCAGTCTTAATGTTTGCAGCAAAATCTTTAATTTGATGAGTTACTGTATCAGAGAATGACAGAGCTGCGTTCTTTGTATTGGCTTTTCATCCAGCAGGCATTCAGCCATGTCAACTGGAACAAGATTTCTTTCTCAACTGTTGTGTGTACTTACCCAGGAGGAAGTTTAGTTAGCCTGTAAGATGCCATAATGACTTTCTCATTTCCAATTTGAAGGAGTAGAAAAAGCAATTTTGATTTTTTTATTGTAGCGAATTATACATAATACAATTTTTAACCCAGAGTGCTCCTAATATTCATGTTTAAAATATTCACTTCCTTTTTCTTTAAATGCCAAACAATTGGACTTAAAACAATGTTACAACTTAACTGGCATCAAAATACTATTTGCTTTATATGGCACAATAATGTAAGTCATTAATATTTATAAAGTCAAAGAACAGATGGCTTTGTCA
>SJYH01003505.1:232302-256068 GCA_006408735.1 Sylvicapra grimmia | reverse complement strand
TACATATACACAATGGAGTATTACTCAGCCATTAAAAATAATACATTTGAATCAGTTCTAATGAGATGGATGAAACTGGAACCTATTATACAGAATGAAGTAAGCCAGAAAGAAAAACACCAATACAGTATACTAATGCATATATATGGAATTTAGAAAGATGGTAATGATAACCCTGTATGCGAACAGCAAAAGAGACACAGATGTATAGAACAGTCTTTTGGACTCAGTTCTCTTTTTAAAGATTCTTCCTAGGTTCTTTCCTGACCAACTCCCTAATGCCCCTCCCTTTCTTCTTGTAAAATAGGGGAAGAAACTGCTGGGTCCTTGATGCTTTCATACAAGAGGCTCCCATCCTGGATGTCCTCTCATTCAGATCCTTTTCTACTCATACGTGCAGAGGTGGGGGTGGTGGTAGTGGGGGTGGGACAGAAGTGTGGATTGGATTTAATCAGTGCTCCCCATTATCCACAGAGCTCAAATGAGAATGTTGTGGCTTCAGGGAAAAGCCTGCTTAATATTTATTTAAGCACTTCTGTTTTATTACAGTGATCTGGACACTTAAAATCTAAGTTTTTCTTTCAGATGTGTTAGTTACTCAGTTGTGTCCGACTGTTTGAGACCCCATGGACTGTAGCCCACCAGGATCCTCTGTCCATGGAATTCTCCAGGCAAGTATACTGGAGTGGGTTGCCATTTCCTCCTTCAGGAGATCTTCCCAATCCAGGGATTGAACCTGGGTCTCCTGCACTAAGGGCCAGGGATGCCATTTAAAATAGGAGTACAGTTGACCACTGAACAACATGGGCTTGAATTGTGCAGGTCCACTTATATGTAGATTTTTCAATAAATATGTAGTACAGCACCACATGATCTATTGGTTGGTTGAATCCTTGAAAGTAGAACCCATGGATATGGCGTGCTGTGTAGTTATATGTGCATTTTTGACTGCAGGAAGGGTCAATGTCCTTTATTTTTGTATTATTCAAGAGTCAACTGTTCTACCCCAGGATTAGCCTATGTCACTTAGTTTATTCCTTTAAATAAATATTTGTTTCTAATTGAATATTTTGAAGTTCTCATACTAAACATTCAATTACTGCAGGAATATAAAACTTTAATATGAGTCCCATTCCCACCAGTATCATGGAAGAGAAGGCACAGAGGGCCTCTGGCTACTACTATTGTGCTCCATTGCTCAAACTGAGATAAAATTGACATATAACATTGTGTAAATTAAGGTGTACAATATGTTGATTTGATACATTTTTTCAGATTATAATCTAGCTCCTTTAACCTTTTTAAAAAAATTGTTTACCAGCATATCATTAGCTAACACCTCTATCACCACACATAATTATCATCTCTTTTTGTGTGGTGGATGTAATTAAGATCTAGTCTCTTAGCTACTTTTGAGGTACATGCATAGTTTAGTATTGTTGCCTGTAATTGCTAGGCTGTGTATTAGATCTCTTGGACTTATTGTTCTAATAACGATTGCAAATTTTGTACTGTTTGTACTCTTAAACAACATTTTCTCCATTCTTCCAACTCCCATCCCTGGTGACCACCATTCTTCTTAAGAGAGTAGATCTTAGATCTTCCCACCACACACATATACAAAAAGGTAATTGTGTGAGTTGATCAAAGTGTTAACTACCCCCAGTGTGGCAATCATTTTGCCCTATATCAGTTTATTAAACATCACATTGTACACCTTAAATTTATGCAAAGTTACATGCTAATTATATCTCAATAAATCTGAAAAAAATTCAAATTAATGATTCAATGCACCTATAATAACACCCCAAGAGGATTTATATTTTTTATCTTTTAGAATTAATTTTTATTGGAGTATAGTTGCTGTACAATGTTGTGTTAACTTCTGCTGTACAGCAAAGTGAATCAGCTGTCTATATACATTTATTTCCTCTTTTTTGGATTTCCTTCCCATTTAGGTCACCACAAGCATTGAGTAGAGTTCCCTGTGCTATCCAGTATGCTCTCATTAGTTATCTATTTTATACACAGTATCAATAGTGTAAATATACCAATCCCAATATGAAGGGGAGTTTTTCAAGGAATTGAGAAGGTCATTCTAAAAGTCATCTAGATGTGTAAATGGCTAAGAAAAGATAAGATAATTTTGTAAATATTAGGATAATGACAGTGAAGTTTCTTACCTGAAAATCTAAGGACATGGAAATGAAAAACAATAAGGTAATGGTATATATAGAGGTAAAAAGTCAATGGACCAACAAAGAAGTTTGTATGCCTGTATTTATACATATGAAGTGAAGTGAAGTCACTCAGTCATGCCCGACTCTTTGTGACCCCATGGACAGTAGCCCGCACCAAGCTCCTCCATCCATGGGATTTTCTAGGCAAGAGTACTGGATGGGTTGCCATTTCCTTCACATACATAGATCCAGATCTATATGGAACTTAATATATAATAAAGATTCATTTCATAATAATGGAGAAAGGATGGACTATCAAGTGACATTTATGATAATTGGCTAAACATTTAGTAAAAATGATGCTGGATTTCTCTCTCACCTGCACAAACCCATATGAATTAATTATCTAAACATTAAAAATCAAAAACATAAAATATAGTAATTAGGAAAAAATAAAGGAGCACATTTTTATGGTCTCAGGATGGGGATGCCATTCCAGGCAAGAAAAAAGTTGTAGAAGCAGGAATGACAAAATACTATACTCCAAAATATGAACATTATCCCCAAAGAGACCACAAGAATGGCTAAAATATAAACTATTGACTCAAAGGAAATATCTACAACACATTTACCAAAGAAAACATGTAAGATGTTCAACCTTATTGGTACTCATAAATAGAAATTAGACTTAAGTACAATTCTCATTTATCAGAATATCCATAAAATTGTTTGAACAAGATCCAAAGGAAAAAGACCTCCACATCCCCTGATGGTGAGACAATTATCAGTATAAACCTTTTGGTAGTCTCCATCAGATTTGAAAACCTGCATCTCATTATCCAATGATTACACTTGTGGGAAGCTATCCTTTTAAAATATTTATATGTGTAGCACAAGGATATNAACACATTTACCAAAGAAAACATGTAAGATGTTCAACCTTATTGGTACTCATAAATAGAAATTAGACTTAAGTACAATTCTCATTTATCAGAATATCCATAAAATTGTTTGAACAAGATCCAAAGGAAAAAGACCTCCACATCCCCTGATGGTGAGACAATTATCAGTATAAACCTTTTGGTAGTCTCCATCAGATTTGAAAACCTGCATCTCATTATCCAATGATTACACTTGTGGGAAGCTATCCTTTTAAAATATTTATATGTGTAGCACAAGGATATGTACACATATTTTTATTGTAATATTGCTTATAATGCCAGATAAAGCAGTATGATAAAACAAACGAAACACAATGATAACCCAACCTAAATATTCATAGATAGTTGAATTATTATAATAATTATGGTGAATTTGCATTACTTACTATCACACAGTCTGTAAAGAATGTAGATGACTGATGCTAGTCAACATTTCTTAACACTCAATATAAGCTACATGTTAGGTACTTTGGCTCTTATCATTTTAATATCTCCAAATCTTGAGAGATATGTACTATTATTCCTACTTTACACATTAAGATACAGTTTAGCAAAGTCAATTAACTTACCAGGTCCCATCGTTAGTACGTGGTAGAGCTGAGATTTGAATTCAGGCAGTTGGCAGGAGCTATTCATTGCTAAGCTGTGTTATCATTGTTCCACTGCTGTCTGTGATAATTTGTGAAGTGACAAAAGCAAGATGCAGAACAATGGAGACAGAGTAATCTTATCTTTATAAAGAAATGTATCTCCTTTATATGCTGTGTTTGTTGTGGTGTGTGTGGTTATGTATTGTAGTTGCCTCCTGAAGTGAGAAGGAAGGAATGAAATGTGGAGTTCCTTCCATGTTTCACCTTATATTATGTATTCACATTTAAAAATAAGGGACACATGTTTCTTTTATTAATTTTATAATTAAAGATGAATGTTCCCTAAAATTCCACTTCCCAGAAAGCTAGAGATATGTGCATATTTTCCAGTTACTTTATACACACATATTCAGAAATGGGGTCATATTATTCATAATACTTTTTCTCCTCCTTAGACAGTGTTACAATGGATCCTTTTTTATAAATATTTTGCACTCATGAGAGAGTTTGTATGATGCAGAATACAGTCTAAGAGATGGAATGCTGAGTTGGAGAGTATGAGCACAGAAAATTTTAGTAGATAGTCCTAATCTGAGACTCACTCTTGGGCAATGTATTCATTTGACTCTGGATTCTTCCCCCGTGTCTTTCACTGTGTCTTTTATCTCAGGCTAAGATTTTGTTTTCCCAGTGGTAAAGGGTTGACCTGCCTTGGTCCTGCACCTGGATTCTTCAGATCTATGTGACATTTTTCAGGACGGTAGTTAATCCTTTCCCATTTAGTTTAAATCGATAACTTTGTCCATTTCCTCATGTTTTGGGCAGGTCCTTTCCCCTCAGTGCACCCACCAATAAAATGGGGTTTTTCCACTTTCTACCCGCTTACTCCTGTCATTTGGAGACTCAAATAACATTAGACATATGCATATACTGAGAATTATCAAATTGTATATATTAAATATGTGTAGATTTAAATATCAATTATACAATCAATAAAGCTGTAAAACAAAACAAAACCCAGCATTACAGAGCCTGGAAGGTTTGTCGACTTAATACACATAGGACCCTGCCCTATTGACTGTCCCTAAATACTTTTCTAAGGTAGAACTGAAATGAATTCAGTGATTTTGACTGCAATTGGTTGAGTGTCATGGGTAAAAGACAATTCCACTTCTTTGCAATACCTGCTTGCTGCCACCACATAAAGGAGGTAAACTTGTGTTATCAATGGTATTCTGAGGCTCTGTTAAGAACCTATTTACAGAGAAGGAATGGAAATGCAGAAGTAGAGAACGGACTTATAAGCACAGTGGGGGAAGGAGAGGCTAGGACAAGTTGAGAAAGTAGCATTGATATGTATACATTATAATGTGTAAAATAAATAACTAGCAGGAAGCTGCTATATAACATAGGGAGCCCAGTGCTCTGTGATGACCTAGAGGGATGGAATGGTGGCGGGGTGGGGTGAGGAAGGAAGCTTAAGAGGAAGGGATATATATATAAGATTCAGTTCAGTTCAGTCGCTCAGTCGTGTCCGACTCTTTGCGACCCCATGAATCGCAGCACGCCAGGCCTCTCTGTTCATTACCATCTCTCGGAGTTCACTCAGACTCACATCCATCGAGTCAGTGATGCCATCCAGCCATCTCATCCTCGGTCGTCCCCTTCTCCTCCTGCCCCCAATCCCTCCCAGCATCAGAGTCTTTTCCAATGAGTCAACTCTTCGCATGAGGTGGCCAAAGTACTGGAGTTTCAGCTTTAGCATCATTCCTTCCAAAGAAATCCCAGGGCTGATCTCCTTCAGAATGGACTGGTTGGATCTCCTTGCAGTCCAAGGGACTCTCAAGAGTCTTCTCCAACACCACAGTTCAAAAGCATCAATTCTTCGGCGATCAGCCTTCTTCACAGTCCAACTCTCACATCCATACATGACCACAGGAAAAACCATAGCCTTGACTAAACGGACCTTAGTCGGCAAAGTAATGTCTCTGCTTTTGAAAATGCTATCTAGGTTGGACATAACTTATATATATAAGATTAGGAATATATAATTATGGAAATATATATATATAATTATGACTGATTTGAGTTAGTGCTCAGCAGAGACCAGCACAACATTGTAAAGCAATTATCCTCCAATAGTAAATAATAATAAAAAAATAAAAGATAAGACAGAGATAAAAGAGACTGAGGGTGTTAGAATTCAGAAATGAACTGTCTGTGCCCCTTCCCAAATATTTAGCCTCTTTCCCATGGTGTTGGTATCGCATGACCCACATGAGGTAGAGGTAGGATGCTGCCTTATCAAGGCTTTCTGATGATTATGAAGAAACATGGGGTTTTGATTCACAGTCAATTTAAGAGTAAAAATGGAAGCACTTTTCATTTCTTTCGAAAGCATAGTTCTATGATTTGATTGGATTATGTATAAGTTCATTATTAATTCCCTACTTGCATTCACCATCTTCCTGTTATTTAAGATAATTTATGCTAACATATTTTATATGGTAAAGTACTATATAAATGGAATTGATTGTGGTTAGTAATAAAACATTTTGTATTATTGGTAAAATAAAGATAGTTGAGTGAGTGTTTGGTAGAGCTTCCTGTATGGGCTGTGTGCTCAGTCGTTAAGTCGTGTCTGACTCTTGGTGACCCCATGGGCTGGAGCCTGCCAGGCTCCGCTGTCCAAGGGATTTCCTAGGCAAGAATACTGGAGTGGGTTGCCATTTCTCCCTCCAGGAGATCTTCCTGACCTAGGATTTGAACGTATATCTCCTGTATCTCCTGCATTGGCAGGTGGATTCTTTACCACTGAGCCACCCACTGGTGTTTACTTTCATTGCTCATACAATAAGCTAGAAAAATGACATTTACATGACAGGGGTTGTCATCAGTTTGTGACTGGGAAGGACCAGGAGGGATAGAACTTTTGCAAGCTTTATATATCACACTATTCATACTTGAAAGGTTTGCTCCCTTCCTTGATAATTGGGAAATAAAGACTACTTCTTTAGCCCTCTACTTTCTCCACTGGAATTTTCTACTTTGTGGACAGTTGCTGTCTCAGATTGATTTTCCTTTCTTTGATTCCTAACCACTTATGTGAGGTCAGTTTCTTCAGCACCAGCCCACCTGACCAGGGAATAGGAACTGGGAACACAAAATGTGCTTCCCAAATAGGAAATAAACGTATTTGTTAGGTAATAAGCATTAGCCACAGTCGTGTCCCATTCTCTGTGACCCCATGGATTGTAGCCTGCCAGGCTCCTCTGCCCATGGAATTCTCTAAGCGAGGATACTGGAGTGAATAGCCATTCCCTTCTCCAGGGAATCTTCCTGACCCAGGGTTCTAACCCGAATCTCCCTCACTGCAGGCAGATTTCTTTATGGTCTGAGCCACCAGGCAATGGTGGTGATGGTTTAATCTCTAAGTTGTGTCTGAGCCACCAGGCAATACACTGGTGCAAAATTACCCAATATTCATATACCTACTCCCATGAGTAGGCAAGGACAGCTGGAAAGTGACTAAACTGAAGAAAATTACTGGACATTTACTGAACAGATTCTGTGCTTAGCACTTGTCTCATGTAATCCATACAATAGCACTGTGATGTTAGTAGCATTATCACCATTTTTTTTATACATTGAGAGACTGAAGTCCAGAGGGTCACAAAGCTAGTATATCTGACACTTAAATCTAGGTATGTTTGATTTCAAATCGCATGTTTTAAACTACTTTATCAGACTTCTTCCCCAAACCATCATCCTATGGTAGAGGGTGACAGTGGCCAGTCCTTTGTAGGCAGCAGTCCTTCCTGCAAACTGCCTTCAGCATCCTTGCTCACCTGCTCCTCCTTCTCCATCCTTGTCTCCCACACATTGGGTAGGACAGTAAAAGGGACGAAGGACGTGGGTACAGATGGAGAGTAAGGTATTTAGAAATACGAGTCGAGAGAGGGAAGAGAAACCTCTCCTTACCAACCTGGCGTCGAGACCGTCTAAGACTCACTTTTAACTAAAAGACGAAAGGATGGTAGTCCTGGACTAGAATTTTAAAGAGGACCTGGGGGAGTCACGACAAGAGTGATGGTCGTCATTCTGTGTGTTCACATATCAGAGGACTTCACTATATTGGATGTATTCTCAGACGTCCCACGAAAAGTCCTACCAGAAAGGAAGGGGTTGAAAGACTTGAGAGAGGAAAGACGGATCAAAAGTGAGGATATCATCTAATTTCGAAATGGATCGGGAAGGGTCGACAAGGTAGCTCTACGATTCCGTCCACCTGAAAAGTTTATACCGATAACCTAAGGAAAGACATAATAACAGAAGGGAGACAGAGTTGTGTGACTAGGTGGTCTCCACGAATTTCACCCTGAAGACTTTTGTCTAGGAGGTGACTCGACCGGTACGGAGGGGGTCTACGGAAGTGGAACTCTGGGAGTACAGTGACGTCGGTGAAAGGTACATGTAAGAGGTAGTGCCAGTATATTATCGATTGTTAAGGTATCACGAATATGCAAGGTCTGTGACGAGATTCGTGAAGTGTGTATAATTCAATGTCGTAGAGTAAAATGTCCATTACTTTCACTCCGTCTCCCTTGACTTCACTGGACCAGTTCCGGTGTGTCGATCCACCAGCACCTTCGACCTAAGTCCTACATAGGAGAATCGCGGACGTAATAGAATTGACAGAGCAAGTAAACAAGAGGACGACTGAGGCAAAACACGGGATTTCTGTCCCCGGTCGTGAAATATGTCTCTTCGAAGAGGTTTTTACACACTATACACTACTTTTCGTCGACGATTCAGCGAAGTCAGCACAGACTGAGACACACTGGGGTATCTACCGTCGGGTACTCCGAGGGGGCAGGGACCCTAAGAGGTCCGTTCTTGTGACCTCACCTAAAGGTAAAGGAAGAGGTTACGTACTTTCACTTTTCACAAAGTGAATTCGCTCAGTCGTGTCCAACTCTTAGCGACCCCATGGACTGCAGCCCACCAGGCTCCTCCGTCCATGGGATTTTCCAGGCAAGAGTGCTGGAGTGGGGTGCCATTGCCTTCTCTCTCCGATGAAAAGCAGAGAAAGGGAAAAAAGAGAAGAAGCAGTGTTTACTGGCTTTTGAGATGAAGGAGAGAAGAAAGGATTAGGAAAAGGTCACATGAAGATGTCAACCCCTCGTCTCTGTTCTTAAAGGTCCATCATGCTGCCTACCTGTCGACCTGACAGAGGAGACTCAGGGTCCTGGTCAGGCCTGGGATCCTGCCAGCAGGTTATGCTCAGGCTCTGAACCTCTGAGGAAGGAGGCAGGTGAGATCTACATTCAGAACTGCACTGGTTCTTCTCTCTGCCTACAGTGGGAACTGTTGATAGAAGGGAGACCCAGAGGTGTGTCCTCCCCCACAACCCCCACAAGCCAGAGCCCTCGGGGGATCATCCCTGCAGCTTTCCCAGGAGAGGAGAGCAGTCCTGATGTCCTCACTGAGCTCTGTGCCCAGGAGACTGGGGAATCTGGGCTCTGGAGGTATAGTCTCTACACCTGGGAAGGGAAGTAGGACCATGGTGCTGGAGGGATGGCAGTGTTTCTGTGCATGCGTATGTATGCTTTGTACATGTGTGTGCTGATGCCCTCTATGTGCTCTCTGTTCATACCTGTTCTCCTGCGCATGTCAGCATTTTGGCTGGAAGGAAAGGGGACGGCCTCTGACATCTCTGAGGTTCTATGTCTGCATGGATGATTGTATCTAGGTGCAGGTTAGTGTTACAGGGAAGGGAATAAGAACAAGATCTGGGGTCAGACTGAATGGATTTGAATTCTGGCTCTGCCTCTTAAAAGCTGTATGAGGTTTTGCAAGAGTTAACCTTTTCGAGCCTCATTTTCAACTGCTTTTTGTTTGCCTTCCTTAAACATTTTGTTGCTTCAGCTTCTTAATCCAGATTGCTTGTTTTTGAGTTCCAGCTCCATCAATTATTATATGGGTGAACTGGGGCAATTTATTTAGCTTCTCTAATTCACACTATCCTCAAGTATATTTGGGATAACAATCAGGATTTTTAGTTAGATATTTTGTAGTTTTTTTCTTTCACATTTTCCATTTAAATGTACTTTATTTTCTATAGCAGTTATAGGTTCACAGGAAAACACATCAGAAACTACAGAGAGTTTTCTTCTATCCCCTGCCCTTACATATACATAGTTCCCCCAGTATTACCTTTCCCCATATTGATACATTATTACCCAAAGTCTATAGTTAACATTAGGCCTCATTCTGGGTGGTGTACCTTCTAGGTGTTTCAACAAAAATATCCATCTTTATAGTATCACATAGGAAAGTTTTACTGCCTTAAAATTCCTGTGCTCCATCTTTTCATTCTATCCTTCCCCAACTTCTGGTAATTACTGATCTTTTTAGTGTCTTCATAGTTTTACTTTTTCTGGAATACACTGTTAAAATACACTGTAGTCTTTTCATATTGGCTTCTTTCAGTTAATATTTGCATTGAAACTTCATCCATGTGTTTTCATGGCTTGGCAACTCTTTTTTTTTTTTTTTTTTTTAAATTGCTGAATAAAATCTCATTGCCTGTATGCACCATAGGTTATTTCACCTAATGAAATATATCTTTTTGTAAGTAGCTAGAGATTATTTATTGTACTCAGGGAATACAAACAAATTTGTTTTGCTGCATGATGTTGATTGAAAAGAATATACAAACTTCTTGTTGAGAATTTTATTTTATTCAGCAGACAAAACTGAGGACTTCAGCCCAGGACTCAGTCTCTCAGATAGCTCAGAGAGTGATCAGAAGAAGTAAGGTGGAGCCAAGATACAGAGGAGATTTTACAACAGAAATCAGGTACTCAAAACATAAAAGATTGTGGTTAATTGAAGAAAACCAGACATCTTTAATGAATGAATTTAGCACTTTTCCATATATGAAAGTGAAGTCACTCAGTCGTGTCCAACTCTTTGTGACCCCATGGACTGTAGCCTACCAGGGTCCTCAGTCCGTGAAATTTTCCAGGCAAGAATACTGGAGTGGGTTGCCATTTCCTTCTCCAGGGGATCTTACCAACCCAGGGATTGAACCCAGGTCTCCCACATTGCAGGCAGACGCTTTACTGTCTGAGCCACCAGGGAAGCCCTTTCCATATATAGGAAGATACAAAAGTGAGGGCTCATTGAAATTTATAGGGACAAAGTAGGTGATTAAATAATTAATCCCACTAAGGGATCATGAGTAAAGAAAAAAGTATGGAGACCCCTGTAAGTTAATGATTATTCAAGAAAGCAGGTTTGCTTAACTACAAAACCAAGTGGGCTCTCTTAGCAACAAAACCAGGTCACAGAAGCATGAGACGTTCCCCCAAACAATAAAACAACGGTGGATTAAGGCTCAGGCCCAGTGACTCAGTAAGTTGAAGATTCCTAAGACATGCTTCTCTGTGCACACTAAAAGCAAAAATATAAGGGAAGTGTGAAATTATACTGAAAGCTGAGATGATTTACCATGTTAGTATATGATACCTCCTTTTTGCTCGTTTTCATTGTGTCTCAAATGTCCTGGCTTGATCATGTAAGGACAAGAAAACTCCTATGCCCACTATGCAGGAGGAGCTAATGATGGAAGCTTGACATTTACTTAAGAATGAGGAAGAAAGTGGTCTTCTTTCTCTCCCCCGTTTTCCATTGATTATAAAACTGGAGCCCACTAAGTTCTTGGACTAGCACCCTCTTGCCTGGCCAGTTGTAAGTCTCACAAGTGTCCTATTCTAATAAATCAGTTTGTATCTATCACTTTGGGTCTTGCCAAATTCTCTCTGAGCTGAGACATAAAGAGCAGGTGTTCCTCGAAACCCCCAGAGACACAGTTCTACAGTTTCAAAATTGTTCCTTTCATATGAAACTCAGCTGTCTGGGGCCAGTGTCCTGTGTTCTTTCATCCTGAATCTCTTCAGGTGCACCATTGAGGGTGGTTATAGTGACTGAGGTCAGGCTCTATTTTTCTAATCTTATTCTTCTTGCTTTCAAGTTACACAAGTCCCATGGGGCTTTTCACTGCCTCTTGAACACATTCCAATGTTTATTGCTTTTACCTGCTTGGGTAGTTTCTGTTATTTCTTTTTATTGAAGTAAAGCTCATTTATTATATTATGTTAATTTCAGATGTACAAATAGTGATTAAATATTTTTATATATTGTACTCGGTTTACAGTTATTACAAAATAATGGCTATAGTTTACTGTGCTGTACAATATATCCTGGTTGCTTTTTAATTTTATACATTGTAATTTGTATCTCATAATCCTCTACCTCTATCTTGCCTCTCACCTCTTGCCTTACTGCACTGGAAACCACTGGTTTGTTTTCTGTATCTGTGAATCTGTTTCTGTTTTGTTATAGTCATTGATTTGTTTTATATGTTAGATCCCACATATAAGTGATAATGCAGTGTATTTGCCTTCCTCAACCTGACTTATTTCACTAAGCATAATAACATATAGGCCCATCCATATTGTTGCAAATGGCAGAATTTCATACTTTTTTATGGCTGAGTAGTCTATCACACATACATATCTATATATATCACTTCTTCTTTACTCATTCATCTTTTTAGGGGTACTTAGGTTGCTTCAATATCATGGTTATTGTAATAGTGTTGTGAACATTGGGGTGCATGTCTCTTTTTGTTTTGTTTTAATTGGAGGCTAATTACTTTANACTGGTTTGTTTTCTGTATCTGTGAATCTGTTTCTGATTTGTTATATTCATTCATTTGTTTTATATTTTAGATCCCACATATAAATGATAATGTAGTGTATTTGCCTTCCTCAACCTGGCTTATTTCACTAAGCATAATAACATATAGGCCCATCCATATTGTTGCAAATGGCAGAATTTCATACTTTTTTATGGCTGAGTAGTCTATCACACATACATATCTATATATATCACTTCTTCTTTACTCATTCATCTTTTTAGGGGTACTTAGGTTGCTTCAATATCATGGTTATTGTAATAGTGTTGTGAACATTGGGGTGCATGTCTCTTTTTGTTTTGTTTTAATTGGAGGCTAATTACTTTACAATGTTGTGGTGGTTTTTACCATACATTCATATGAATCAGCCATGGGTGTACAATTGTTCCCCATCCTGACCCTCCCTCCCACCTCCCTCCCCATCCCATCCCTCAGGGTCATCCCAGTGCACCAGCCCTGAGCACCCTGTCTCATGCATTGAACCTGGAGTGGTGATCTATTTCACATATGATAATATACATGTTTCAATGTTATTCTCTCAAATTATTCCACCCTCACCTTCTCCCACAGAGTCCAAAAGTCTGTTCTTTTCATCTGTGTCTCTTTTGCTGTCTCGCATATAAGATCATCATTACCATCTTTCTAGATTCCATATATATATGTTAATATACTGTATTGGTGTTTTTCTTTCTGACTTACTTTGCTCTGTATAATGGGCTCCAGTTTCATCCACCTCATTAGAACTGGTTCAAATGCATCCTTTTTAATAGCTGAGTAATATTCCATTGTGTATATGTACCACAACTTTCTTATCCATTTGTCTGCCACTGGACATCTAGGTTGCTTCCATGTCCTGGCTATTATAAACAGTGCTGCAATGAACATTGGGGTACACGTGTCTTTTTCAATTCTGATTTCCTCAGTGTGTATGCCCACCAGTGGGACTGCTGGGTCATATGTAAGTTATATTCCCAGTTTTTTAAAGGAATCTCCACACTGTTCTCCATGGCTGTACTAGTTTTCATTCCCACCAACTGTAAGAGGGTTCCTTTTTCTCTGCACCCTCTCCAGCATCCATTGTTTTTAGATTTTTTGATAGCAGCCATTCTGACTGACACGAGATGGTACCTCATTGTGGTTTTGATTTGCATTTCTCTGATAATGAGTGATGTTGAGCATCTTTTCATGTGTTTGTTAGCCATCTGTATGTTTTCTTTGGAGAAATGTCTGTTTAGTTCTTTGGTCCATTTTTTGACTGGGTTGTTTATTCTTCTGGAATTGAGCTGCAGGGGTTGCTTTTATATTTTTGAGATTAATTCTTGGTCAGTTGCTTCATTTGCTATTATTTTCTTCCATTCTGAAGGCTGTCTTTTCACCTTGCTTATAGTTTCCTTCATTGTGCAAAAGCTTTTAAGTTTAATTAGGTCCCATTTGTTTGTTTTTGCTTTTATTTCCATTACTCTGGGAGGTGGGTCATAGGGGATCCTGCTATGATTTATATCAGAGAGTGTTTTACCTATGTTTTCCTCTAGGAGTTTTATAGTTTCTGGTCTTGTATTTAGATCTTTAATCCATTTTGAGTTTATTTTTGTGTATGGCATTAGAAAGTGTTCTAGTTTCATTCTTTTACAAGTGGTTGACCAGTTTTCCCAGCACCACTTGTTAAAGAGATTGTCTTTTCTCCATTGTATATTCTTTCCTTGTCAAAGATAAGGTGTCCATAGGTGCATGGATTTAATCTCTGGGCTTTCTGTTTTGTTCCACTGATCTATGTTTCTGTCTTTGTGCCAGTACCATACTATCTTGATGACTGTAGCTTTGTAGTAGAGCCTGAAGTGAGGCAGGTTGATTCCTTCAGTTCCATTCTTCTTTCTCAAGATCACTTTGGCTATTCAGGTTTTTTTTTTTGTATTTCCATACAAATTGTGAAATTATTTGTTCTAGTTCTCTGAAAAAAATACTGTTGGTAGCTTGATAGGGATTGCATTGAATCTATAAATTGCTTTGGGTAGTATACTCATTTTCACTATATTGATTCTTCCAATCCATGAACATGGTATATTTTTGCATCTATTTGTGTCATATTTGATTTCTTTCATCGGTGTTTTATAGTTTTCTATATATAGGTCTTTAGTTTCTTTAGGTAGATTTATTCTTAAGTATTTTACTCTTTTCATTGCAATGGTGAATGGAATTGTTTCCTTAATTTCTCTTTCTGTTTTCTCATTGTTAGTGTATAGGAATGCAAGGGATTTTTGTGTGTTAATTTTATATCCTGCAACTTTACTATATTCATTGATTAGCTCTAGTAATTTTCTGGTGGTGTCTTTAGGGTTTTCTATGTAGAGGATCATGTCATTCTGCAAACAGTGAGAGTTTTACTTCTTCTTTTCCAATCTGAATTCTTTTATTTCTTTTTCTTCTCTGATTGCTGTGGCTAAAACTTCCAAAACTATGTTGAATAGTAGTGGTGAGAGTTGGCATCCTTGGTCTTGTTCCTGACTTTAGGGGAAACGCTTTCAATTATTCACCATTGAGGATAATGCTTTCTGTGGGTTTATCATATATGGGTTTTATTGTGTTGAGGTATGTTCCTTCTATGCCTGCATTCTGGAGGGTTTTTATCATAAATGGATGTTGAATTTTGTCAAAGGTCTTCTCTACATCTATTGAGGTAATCATATGTTTTTTTTTTTCTTTCAATTTGTTAATGTAGTGTATCACATTGATTGATTTGTGAATATTGAAGAATACTTGCATCTTTGGGATAAAGCTCACTTGCTCCTGATGTATGATCTTTTTAATATGTTGTTGGATACTGTTTGCTAGAATTTTATTAAGGATTTTTGCATCTATGTTCATCAATGATATTGGCCTGTAGTTTTCTTTTTGTGTGGCATCTTTGCGAGGTTTTGGTATTAGGGTGATAGTGGCCTCATAGAATGAGTTTGGAAGTTTACCTTCCTCTGAAATTTTCTGGAAGAGTTTGAGTAGGATAGGTATTAGCTCTTCTCTAAATTTTTGGTAGAATTCAGCTGTGAAGCCATCCGGTCCCAGGCTTTTGTTTGTTGGATGATTTCTGGTTACAGTTTCAATTTCTGTACTTGTGATGGGTTTGTTAAGATTTTCTATTTCTTCTTGGTTCAGTTTTGGAAAGTTATACTTTTCTAAGAATTTGTCCATGTCTTCAAAGTTGCCCATTTTATTGGCATATAGTTGCTGATGGTAGTCTCTTATGATCCTTTGTATTTCTGTGTTGTCTGTTGTGATTTCTCCATTTTCACTTCTAATTTTGTTGATTTGATTCTTCTCCCTTTGTTTTGTGATGAGTCTAGCTAATGGTTTGCCAATTTTATTTATCTTCTCAAAGAACCAGGTTTTTTATTTGTTGATTTTTGCTATGGTCTCTTTTGTTTCTTTTGCATTTATTTCTGCCCTAATTTCTAAGATTTCTTTCCTTCTACTAACCCTGGGGTTCTTAATTTCTTCTTCTTCTAGTTGCTTTAGGTGTAAATAGGTTATTTATTTGATTTTTCTCTTGTTTCTTGATGTAAGCTTGTATTGCTATGAACCTTCCTCTTAGTACTGCTTTTGTTGAATCCCATAGGTTTTGAGTTGTTGTATTTTCATTTTCATTTGCTTTTATGCATATTTTGATTTCCTTTTTGATTTCTTCTGTGATATGTTGGCTATTTGGAAGCATGTTGTTTAGCCTCCCTATGTATGTATTTTTAATTTTTTTTATTCCTGTACTTGATATCTAATCTTACTGCATTGTGATCAGAAAAGATGCTTGAAATGATTTCAATTTTTTTGAATTTACCAAAGCTAGATTTATGGCCCAGGATGTGATCTATCCTGGAGAATGTTCCATGTGCACTTGAGAAAAAGGTGAATGCAGTCTATATTCTTGCCATGGAATTCTCCAGGCAAGAATACTGGAGTAGGTAGCCATTCCCTTCTCCAGGGTATCTTTTGGACCCAGGGATTGAACCCATGTCTCTTGTGTCTCCTTGGTTGGCAGGTAGATTCTTTACCCACTGAGCCACCTGGAAAGCCCACTTAAGGGTCAGTATGCTTCAAATATTAATAGGACTGATATTTCTATCTATCTACTAGCTGTATTGATTGCCACTCACACATCAAAATTGCTCCCTTTTCCATGACTAGTGTGGCCAACCACAGGGTCATTAAAGTCAGGAACTTGAAAAGAGACTTTAAAGTTCTCCCACTTATTACCATCCTTCTCCTACCCCATTTAATTGATCACTGTGAGTGAGTGATAGTCACTGTCATGTCTGACTCTTTGTGACCCCATGGACTGCAGCCATCACTAAGTCTGGTCAAAACTTCTTCTTCAGAACTTCTCAAATTAGTCTCCCTTCCCAGTCTCCACTGCTCTAGCTCAGGACTTAACACCTCTCACTTTGTAAATATTTGTCTCTAGCATATTTTGCCTTGTGCCAGTCAGTCCTAGAGAGAAAGAGATGGAACACTTCAAGTGAGAGGAGATTGAAAAAAGGATTATTTTCAAAGGTGGGGGTAGAATTTAAGGAAATTGCCAGGGGATAATGTAGTACCTTTGGTTAGCAACAGCAAGGAACCGTTATACACACTGCTTGGGGCTGTGTATTAACAGACTCTATCAAGACTTAAAGGTAACACAAAGAGATTGCCCTGCAGAAAAACAGCGGATGCTTATGCTAACTGTCCTTAGATGCCATTGGCTATGCACTCTTTTTTTTTAAACAGAAAATTCTTTATTAAATATCTTGACATTAGGGTTATTTAGAAAGAATTAAATTCATTAGCTTCTGATTCTAAATAACTCAAGATATGTGCTTAATCACATCTAACTCTTTGAGACCCCATGAACAGTAGCCTGCCAGTCTCCTCTGTCCATGGAATTTTCCAGGCAAGAAAGCTGGAGTGGGTTGCCATTTCCTACTCCATGAGTAGGAAATTAAGAGGATTCCATTCTGATCTTTTCTTTCCTTATCCTGGCAACATAAACTTAAGGCATATTTGTTTTTTGCAGAGGACATTCCTCTCTTCCACGTTCTCATTTTCCCCAAGTTCAAGTCTGTAACNATTTTGTCAAAGGTCTTCTCTACATCTATTGAGGTAATCATATGTTTTTTTTTTTCTTTCAATTTGTTAATGTAGTGTATCACATTGATTGATTTGTGAATATTGAAGAATACTTGCATCTTTGGGATAAAGCTCACTTGCTCCTGATGTATGATCTTTTTAATATGTTGTTGGATACTGTTTGCTAGAATTTTATTAAGGATTTTTGCATCTATGTTCATCAATGATATTGGCCTGTAGTTTTCTTTTTGTGTGGCATCTTTGCGAGGTTTTGGTATTAGGGTGATAGTGGCCTCATAGAATGAGTTTGGAAGTTTACCTTCCTCTGAAATTTTCTGGAAGAGTTTGAGTAGGATAGGTATTAGCTCTTCTCTAAATTTTTGGTAGAATTCAGCTGTGAAGCCATCCGGTCCCAGGCTTTTGTTTGTTGGATGATTTCTGGTTACAGTTTCAATTTCTGTACTTGTGATGGGTTTGTTAAGATTTTCTATTTCTTCTTGGTTCAGTTTTGGAAAGTTATACTTTTCTAAGAATTTGTCCATGTCTTCAAAGTTGCCCATTTTATTGGCATATAGTTGCTGATGGTAGTCTCTTATGATCCTTTGTATTTCTGTGTTGTCTGTTGTGATTTCTCCATTTTCACTTCTAATTTTGTTGATTTGATTCTTCTCCCTTTGTTTTGTGATGAGTCTAGCTAATGGTTTGCCAATTTTATTTATCTTCTCAAAGAACCAGGTTTTTTATTTGTTGATTTTTGCTATGGTCTCTTTTGTTTCTTTTGCATTTATTTCTGCCCTAATTTCTAAGATTTCTTTCCTTCTACTAACCCTGGGGTTCTTAATTTCTTCTTCTTCTAGTTGCTTTAGGTGTAAATAGGTTATTTATTTGATTTTTCTCTTGTTTCTTGATGTAAGCTTGTATTGCTATGAACCTTCCTCTTAGTACTGCTTTTGTTGAATCCCATAGGTTTTGAGTTGTTGTATTTTCATTTTCATTTGCTTTTATGCATATTTTGATTTCCTTTTTGATTTCTTCTGTGATATGTTGGCTATTTGGAAGCATGTTGTTTAGCCTCCCTATGTATGTATTTTTAATTTTTTTTATTCCTGTACTTGATATCTAATCTTACTGCATTGTGATCAGAAAAGATGCTTGAAATGATTTCAATTTTTTTGAATTTACCAAAGCTAGATTTATGGCCCAGGATGTGATCTATCCTGGAGAATGTTCCATGTGCACTTGAGAAAAAGGTGAATGCAGTCTATATTCTTGCCATGGAATTCTCCAGGCAAGAATACTGGAGTAGGTAGCCATTCCCTTCTCCAGGGTATCTTTTGGACCCAGGGATTGAACCCATGTCTCTTGTGTCTCCTTGGTTGGCAGGTAGATTCTTTACCCACTGAGCCACCTGGAAAGCCCACTTAAGGGTCAGTATGCTTCAAATATTAATAGGACTGATATTTCTATCTATCTACTAGCTGTATTGATTGCCACTCACACATCAAAATTGCTCCCTTTTCCATGACTAGTGTGGCCAACCACAGGGTCATTAAAGTCAGGAACTTGAAAAGAGACTTTAAAGTTCTCCCACTTATTACCATCCTTCTCCTACCCCATTTAATTGATCACTGTGAGTGAGTGATAGTCACTGTCATGTCTGACTCTTTGTGACCCCATGGACTGCAGCCATCACTAAGTCTGGTCAAAACTTCTTCTTCAGAACTTCTCAAATTAGTCTCCCTTCCCAGTCTCCACTGCTCTAGCTCAGGACTTAACACCTCTCACTTTGTAAATATTTGTCTCTAGCATATTTTGCCTTGTGCCAGTCAGTCCTAGAGAGAAAGAGATGGAACACTTCAAGTGAGAGGAGATTGAAAAAAGGATTATTTTCAAAGGTGGGGGTAGAATTTAAGGAAATTGCCAGGGGATAATGTAGTACCTTTGGTTAGCAACAGCAAGGAACCGTTATACACACTGCTTGGGGCTGTGTATTAACAGACTCTATCAAGACTTAAAGGTAACACAAAGAGATTGCCCTGCAGAAAAACAGCGGATGCTTATGCTAACTGTCCTTAGATGCCATTGGCTATGCACTCTTTTTTTTTAAACAGAAAATTCTTTATTAAATATCTTGACATTAGGGTTATTTAGAAAGAATTAAATTCATTAGCTTCTGATTCTAAATAACTCAAGATATGTGCTTAATCACATCTAACTCTTTGAGACCCCATGAACAGTAGCCTGCCAGTCTCCTCTGTCCATGGAATTTTCCAGGCAAGAAAGCTGGAGTGGGTTGCCATTTCCTACTCCATGAGTAGGAAATTAAGAGGATTCCATTCTGATCTTTTCTTTCCTTATCCTGGCAACATAAACTTAAGGCATATTTGTTTTTTGCAGAGGACATTCCTCTCTTCCACGTTCTCATTTTCCCCAAGTTCAAGTCTGTAACAGACTATATCTGGACACACCAGAGGACTGTAGGTTTGCTAGATTTAGCCATCCTACAGAGGAGCTAATATCAGTAATCTCCCCAGAGATGCCACAGCTCAGTGAAGATGGTCATTTATATTATTTAACAAAATGCATACTACCTCAATCTGAAACTCTGCAATTCTAATATTCTGGTTCAGAGGCTTCCCCAAGAATAGTAAAGAGGTATTCTGTTTATAATTTGCTGATAGAAAAATTCTCACTAGGAGTGATAACTCTCAAAAGAAAGCTAACAGCAAAGCCCTATAAGTAGTAGGTAATAGAGAGTGATCATATTGCTGGATGGGCAGATAATATGGTAAAAATGTTAGTTCCTCACAATACACTCAAAATTCAATAGGAATCTTTATAGAATAGGTCAAAACTATTCTAAAGCTCATCAAAGAGAGAAAATGTACAAAAGTAAAAAATAATTTTGAAAAACAAAGCAAACAGTTAGGGTGAATTTCTCTTCCCAGTCAGAAAAACATACAGTAAAACCCTGTTATTTAAAATGGCATAGTATTGGTATGCTGCTGCTGCTGCTGCTGCTAAGTTGTGTCAGTTGTGTCCAACTCTGTGTGACCCCATAGACAGCAGCCCACCAGGCTCCTCCATCCCTGGGATTCTCCAGGCAAGAATACTGGAGTGGGTTGCATTTTCTTCTCCAAGTACTGGTATCAGTTCAGCTCAGTTCAGTTCAGTCACTCAGTCATGTCTGACTCTTTGCAACCTCATGAATCGCAGCATGCCAGGCCTCCCTGTCCATCACCAACTCCCGGAGTTCACTCAGATTCATGTCTATTGAGTCAGTGATGCCATCCAGCCATCTCATCCTCTGTCGTCCCCTTCTCCTCCTGCCCCTAATCCCTCCCAGCATCAAAGTCTTTTCCAGTGAGTCAACTCTTCGCATGAGGTGGCCAACGTACTGGAGTTTCAGCTTTAGCATCATTCCTTCCAAAGAAATCCCAGGGCTGATCTCCTTCAGAATGGACTAGTTGGATCTCCTTGCAGTCCAAGGGACTCACAAGAGTCTTCTCCAACACCACAGTCCAAAAGCATCAATTCTTCAGCACTCAGCCTTCTTCACAGTCCAACTCTCACATTCATACATGACTACTGGAAAAACCATAGCCTTGACTAGACAGACCTTAGTTGGCAAAGTAATGTCTCTGGTTTTGAATATGCTATCTAGGTTGATCATAACTTTTCTTCCAAGGAGTAAGCATCTGCTGGGAGCCAACATGGGGAATCCTGCCCATGGCAAAGGTCATGAGGAAGGGGGCCTGGCAAAAAGCAAAGACTGAGATCAGGCCTCAGGGGACCCCCGGATTTTCCTGAGCATCTACCCCCAAAACCAGAGTCTGCCTGCTTTATTGTGCTGTGCTTTCCACTCTTCTGACATAACAAGGGGCTATCCCCCGACCACCTTTCTCTGGAAAAAGTTAACTTAGAGCTCCAGTTAACATTCTCCTGCATATAAAAGGAGTGCTTCAGAGCAAACCCCTCTGATGACTCTCTAATTTGCCTTACCCGGGCTTTTACAACTACACATGTGATTGTTTACACCCTCCCAACTGTGAGAGACATGGGAAGCCTAAAACATAGAGCCTTGCAAAGAGTTAAAAGTTATTAGAGTAGTGCTGGTGTAAGATTTCACTGTTGTGCCAATACTTGTTGCTAAGTTCCTATATCTCTTATTCACTGTGCACCTGGGAGTATATTTGTTAACATAGTTAGAATGTAAGAAAAAACAAACGTAGCCTTGAAACTAACAACATCAGACCTTTGAGCTAATTGGTTCTTTCTTTGTTGTAATTCGCTGCACTTTTGCTTCATGAAAATGTAATTTTGTTTGATACTTTCTGAGGTGGGCATAGATTAGAAATATAAAGAAAAAACACTTCAAGGGAAAATAAGTTTTCTGGTTGAGCAGCCTTTATCAAAAGAGGGTATTAACACGTTTCATAGGCCTCCAAGGCCAGAAGATAATGTACACAACATCATTTGTGGGAAAGGTATAAAAGTCCTTTTGAAAATAAAGTTATTGGGGCCTCACTCACCAAAGCAGCTTGGTCTCCCCGTGTCTTCTTTACTCTATTTTTCTGGCTGAATTCCCATCTGAGGCATGGAGGCTCGCCATGTCTACTTACTTGCCCTGGCTTCTAAGACCCACGAGAGAGGGAGCCCAAGGTGGGGCACCCTCTGCTATTCAAGTGGGTGCTGGTGGCCTAACATAGATGGTGCAAACCTTTTGT
This sequence comes from Sylvicapra grimmia, assembly GCA_006408735.1. Classification (NCBI taxonomy): domain Eukaryota; kingdom Metazoa; phylum Chordata; class Mammalia; order Artiodactyla; family Bovidae; genus Sylvicapra; species Sylvicapra grimmia. The sequence continues at coordinate 233,775 of SJYH01003505.1, read as the reverse complement.
CTCGAGGTTTTATTAGCTCTCTGCATAAACCAAGTTATTCAGCCTCTTTTCTCCACTATTTTTCCTACTATACTATTCTTTCCTAATCTAATCTTATATTTCTAATTAAATAAATCTCTCCTCGCCAACTATGTCCACCCTTCGAATTTCCTGGATCCACCGGGGCTGGACCCCGGCAAGCATCTTTTAATTTCATGGCTGCAGTCACCATCTGCAGTGATTTTGGAGCCCCCCAAAATAAAGTCTGACACTGTTTCCACTGTTTCTCCATCTATTTCCCATGAAGTGATGGGACCAGATGCCATGATCTTTGTTTTATGAATGTTGAGCTTTAGGCCAACTTTTTCACTCTCTACTTTCACTTTCATCAAGAGGCTTTTTAGTTCCTCTTCACTTTCTGCCATAAGGGTGGAGTCATCTGCATATCTGAGGTTATTGATATTTCTCCTGGCAATCTTGATTCCAGCTTGTGTTTCTTCCAGTCCAGCGTTTCTCATGATGTACTCTGCATAGAAGTTAAATAAGCAGGGTGACAATATACAGCCTTGATGGACTCCTTTTCCTCTTTGGAACCAGTCTGTTATTCCATGTCCAGTTCTAACTGTTGCTTCCTGACCTGCATACAGATTTCTCAAGAGGCAGGTCAGGTGGTCTGGTATTCCCATCTCTGGAATATGCAATAGAACTGATGGAACAGAGTAGACCTCAGAAACAGACCTACAGAAAAAGACATTTAGCCTTCTTGAATCTTGCAGAAAAGAAAATTGTGGGACAATATTCAATTGGAAGAACTGAATATATAATTGATTGAAATTTATAGCTATATAATATCTATGCTGCTGCTGCTAAGTCACTTCAGTCGTGTCCAACTCTGTGCACCCCTATAGATGGCAGCCCACCAAGCTCCCCCATCCCTGGGATTCTCCAGGCAAGAACACTGGAGTGGGTTGCCATTTCCTTCTCTAATGCATGAAAGTGAAAAGTGAAAGTGAAGTCGTTCAGTCATGTCTGACTCTTAGCAACCCCCTGGAGTGCAGCCCACCAGGCTCCTCCATCCATGGGATTTTCCAGGCAAGAGTACCGAAGTGGGGTGCCATTGCCTTCTCCAATATAATATCTATAAAAATATATAAATAATCTAAGTTTAGATTTCTACTTTATACCACATACAAAAATAAATTCCAGATGGATTTGAGGTCTAAAAAACAAAAATCTATATAATAATGAGAAAATATATGAGAATATTTTTATATTCTTGGGGATGGACTAAACCTTCCACAAAAGAGTAAATATAAAATAAATCCTAAAGCTCTAAAGGGAAAGATTGACTGACTTTACTACATAAAAGTGAAAACATGTGTGATAAATGATGTATGGTAAATGATGCCATGAATGATGCTAAAACATAAGCAAATGATTTGTAGAAAGTATTATCTATATGGTAGACATACAATATAATATATCCATACAATA
>SJYH01003505.1:209593-231749 GCA_006408735.1 Sylvicapra grimmia | reverse complement strand
GGGACAATTTTGTTTACCAAACATTCCATATGAAAACTTAAATTTCCCAGACCCTGCAGTTGGTATGAACACTTTTATGTATATATGGCATAGTATACATTTGAAAAATATATATGTAGAGGTGTTCATAGAAGTATTGTTTGTAATAGAGACAACAGAAAATAGAAACTCTAAATGTCCAGTAATAAAGAAACAAGTAAATAAATTATGGTGGTTTTGTATTATAAAATGCTATTAAAATACTATAGAACAGTTAAAAAGAATAGTGTAGATTGCAGATAATGGAGACTTGGAACTATCTTCAAGATATTTTGTTAGACAAAAATTCAAGTTGCAAGATAATATATTTATGTAGTGTGATTTCAGTATTGTTAATCTTTATATTTATTCAGATACATGGAGATATATTTCTACATGTAACATTTGTAGGTAGGACTCAAAAGAGAATCTCAGTTTTTATTTCATAATTTCTGTTTGAATTTTACAATCAGACTGTATTCATGTATTATCAGCGTTGTTGTTTAGTCACTAAGTCGTGTCAGACTTTTCGACCCCATGGACCATAGTCCACCAGGCTCCTCAGTCCATGGAATTCTCCTATCAAGAATATTGCAGTGGATTTCCATTTCCTTCTCCAGGGGATCTTCCCAACCCAGGGATTGAACCTACATCTCCTGCTTTGGCAGGCAAGTTCTTTACCACTGAGCCACCAGGGAAACCCATTTATCAGTGTACCTAGGAGATTAAAAAGGTAAATAGAAATATGAAAGATCAGAAAGATAGAATTAATATTTTAAATATAGTGCCTTCTTTCTGTCATCTCTCAGCATCAAATATTGACACATAAAAAACTTTTGAAAACTCTTAGGATATAAGAAACATATGTTGGAGACCGGAAAGAAGGTTATTAATTTACTGAAACCTAAACTCACAACGAGGGCTCTAACAAATTTCATAAGACAGTTGGAGCCCTCTAAAGAGACCAGTCAGAGAAGGCAATGGCAACCCACTCCAGTACTCTTGCCTGGAAAATCCCATGGATGGAAGAGCCTGGTGGGCTGCACTCCATGGGGTCGCTAAGAGTCGGACAGGACTGAGCGACTTCACTTTCACTTTTCACTTTCATGCATGGAGAAGGAAATAGCAACCCACTCCGGTGTTCTTGCCTGGAGAATCCCAAGGACGGCAGAGCCTGGTGGGCTGCCGTCTATGGGGTCGCACAGAGTCGGACACGACCGAAATGACTTAGCAGCAGCAGCAGACACTCTAACAAAGGTTTTTAATAAGGAGCCCAAAAGAATGGGGTAATTGAATTGGATGCCTCAAGGATAATGTTATTCAAAGAATACAAGGGCAAGGGCCATGCCTTGAACTGTTTAAAACTACCCTTCCTCTAAAATGATTATCTAGTAGCTCTCTCCAATGTTGCCCTGGGGGATTGGCATCAGATGGGAGGAGGCAAATCTTCTGAGTTAAGGCATCTTGTTTCCTCTTTCTAGAATTAAAGCAGAATATGGCCCCTTGAGAGCAGCCCAGGAGGAAAACCAGGAGACCTCTCTCGTGACAATGTGTCAGAAAAATTTCTGAGCCACTATCACTGCAGAAGCCCCCTCAGAGGGACGGGTGCACACTCAGCTTTCTTAACAAGACTCACGGGAGATTTTGCTAGTGAACCTCTAGGCAACTTGACTCTGATGCTAATTAACCACTCAGGGCAGCTCCTTACAGCCTAATTAAATAAAGTCTGGAGGTAAAAGTTTGGCTTCTCCTTGTGAATTGTTGATTGGGAATTAAGGCTGGAGCCTCTTAGCACAGCAAGTCAGTTTCACTGTAACCGTGGTCACAACTGACTCCAACACAGTTGTCAGTCAGAGAAACAGACTACCCAGGTTCACCTATCCCCCTGCCTAGTTAGAAAAATATACCTTTCCTCAAGGGCAGAATCTTCCATCTGATCAGAACATTGGCTCGTCTGGTTCTGAACTCTTACAGAAAGAAACCCAGGAGGGACTCTGGGGAATGGCCTTGACAAAATCCTCATGCAGGTTAAGACGTGGCCTTAGACATTTACCATTTCTCCTGATAGCATTTGTGGATGCAGTTGGGATTTAGAGTTAATCAATTTTGAGTTTGAGTTGTGATTACCACTTACCTGTTCATGACTTTGTCGCTTCACCTCTTTGAACTTCGGTTTCCTCATTTTTGAAATGAGGTGGTTAATTCCTATCAGTCAGAATTGTAGGTGATTGATTTGTGCTGGTTACTTTTCATTACTATGATGATCTACTGTACATCAACTAGCACCTATAAATTGATTAAAATAAATGATTAAAAGTATATGCTAGCTCACCAGATGGTGGAAATTATTAAGAGGACATTATGGGTAAGGGACTCAGAAAAATTTGAATCTCACTCTAAGGTCCAGCTGCCTCTTTCCATGAGGTTTCTAAGGAAAATGCTGCCCAGAGAAGAATGGCAAAGTGGAAGCAAAGTAACACGTTATTGTTATTTGTATTTTGAGCATAGAATCCTAATGCAGAGGACTCTGAACAGCTAACTGAACTAACTGAATATTCTGTTGAGGTAGGAGATAGATGGGCTCCAGATTGGACATTTACAACCAGCCAGCCTCCTATTTGCAATTCCTGAGGCAAGAGATAGGTGGGCTCCAGTTGAGGAATTTACAACCAGCTTGCCCTCCAAAATGGAAGTAACAACAGATACAGGGTAAATAGCCAGTCTTTGTCTCTTGTAAACATCTCAAGGGAATAATCATGGCAGGGACAAAGAGAGGCAAAAACCCTGAGTAAAGAATAAGGGAGACTCTATACATGTGCATAAAGCTTCCTGGAATCAAAACTCAGAGGATAATTCCAAGCCATAGTGAGTCTTGTTCCTCCCAGAAGCTAGCACTATGAGATCTATTTTGGCTAAGGTGTGAGTGTACACCCCAGGGGAAAGTCTTGAGACAAATTAACCAGGCGGGGGTGGGAGGTGGGGGTGAGGACAAAGCATGATGATTAGTGTGAGAGACGACAAAGATCCAGAAAAATGCCCCATTGTAAAGGATTTAAGCTTCCCAAAGGTGTGACTCTCTCTGAGCTTGCCCGTGTGCCTTTCTGCATGTACTCTTCTTTTCAATAAAGGTCTTACTTTACTTTTTACCATCTGCCTCCTTGCCTGAGTTTGTTCTTGACGAGGAAGCCAAGGACTGGGGACCCTACTCCTAACTGCTGGTACCTGTGATCCAGCGGTTAGGACTCTCAGTCTGGGAAACGAAGATATTGCTTCCAGCTACCACTCACTGCTCTTTGCTGCAAGCTGTCATTTACTGCTGCACCACTGTTTCTAAACTAGTTTTGTTTACATAGCTTAAAAAAAAAAAGCAAGTTCTTTTCTTCTTGTGATCAGATCCGAGCGTTCCATCTGATTTGGCATTATGAAAAGAACAGACAAGTGACAGTAATGACAAAAATAGCATTTATTGAATGCTTATTAATAGCCAGCTACTGGTCTAAGCACTTTACATACAATCCACTTAATTCTGTGATTTGTTTGTGATCCCACATATGAGAAGGATTGGTTAAGAGAAAAAACGTAGAGTTTATCACTTTTAGAAAGTTCACATAAGAAATAAATGTCTATTGGTTTTGCCATACATCAACATGAATCCGCCACAGGTATACATGTGTTCCCCATCCTGAACCTCCCTCCCTCCTCCCTCCCCTTTTGTACAAGAGGAACTAATATAATATTGTAAGTCAAAAAAAAAAAAAAAGAAAAAAGAAAAAAGAAATAAATGTGTTAGAATTGTCAACAATAAGTTTGAAATATCATATTCAAAGAAAGAATTACTTTAGTATGAATTAAACATAGCTATGGTCATTAAACATTCTGGCTTGACACAAGAAGAGATAATTAAATTAGTGGAACAGAATAAAGAGTCCAGAAATAGACAGTTCAGCTCAGTTCAGTTTAGTCGCTCAGTCGTGTCCGACTCTTTGTGACCCCATGGACTGCAGCACGCCAGGCTTCCCTGTCCATCACCAAATCCCAGGGCCTACTCAAACTCATGTCCATTGAGTCAGTGATGCCATCCTACCATCCCATCCTCTGTTGTCCCTTTCTTCTCCAGGCTTCAATCTTTCCCAGCATCAGGGTCTTTTCCAATGAGTCAGTTCTTTGCATCAGGAGGCCAAAGTGTTGGAGCTTCAGCTTCAGCATCAGTCCTTCCAATGAATATTCAGAATTGATTTCCTTTAGGATGGATTGGTTTGATCTCCTTGCTGTTCAGGGACTCTCAAGAGTCTTCTCCCACACCACAGTTTAAAAGCATCAATTCTTTGGTGCTCAGCTTTCTTTATAGTCCAACTCTCACATCCTTACATAACTCCTGGAAAAACCATAGCTTTGACTAGATGGACCTTTGTTGGCAAAGTAATGTCTCTGNAGGGACTCTCAAGAGTCTTCTCCCACACCACAGTTTAAAAGCATCAATTCTTTGGTGCTCAGCTTTCTTTATAGTCCAACTCTCACATCCTTACATAACTCCTGGAAAAACCATAGCTTTGACTAGATGGACCTTTGTTGGCAAAGTAATGTCTCTGCTTTTTCATACGCTGTCTAGTTTGGTCATAACTTTTCTTCCAAGGAGCAAGCGTCTTTTAATTTCATGGCTGCAGTCAACATCTACAGTGATTTTGGAGCCCGCCTCCCCCCCTCATAAAATCTCTCACTGTTTTCATTGTTTCCCCATCTATTTGCCATGAAGTGATGGGACAGAATGCCATGATCTTAGTTTTCTGAATGTTGAATTTTAACCCAACTTTTTCACTCTCCTCTTTCACTTTCATCAAGAGGCCCTTTAGTTCTTCTTTGCTTTCTGCCAAAGGGTAGTGTCATCTCCATATCTGAGGTTATTGATATTTCTCCTGGCAATCTTGATTCCAGCTTGTGCTTCATCCAGCCCAGCATTTCTCAGGATGTACCCTGCTTATAAGTTAAATAAGCATGGTGACAAAATACAGCCTTGACGTATTCCTTTCCCGATTTCGAACCAGTCTGTTGTTCTATGTCCAGTTCTAACTGTTGCTTCTTGAACTACATACAGCTTTCTCAGGAGGCAGGTGAGGTGGTCTGGTATTTCCATCTATCTCAGAATTTTCCACAGTTTCTTGTGATCCACACAGTCAAAGGCTTTGGCATAGTCATTAAAGCAGAAGTAGATGTTTTTCAGAAACTCTCTTTTTTGATGATCCAATGGATGTTGGCAATTTGATCTCTGGTTCCTCTGTCTTTTCTAAATCCAGCTTGAACACCTGGAAGTTCACAGTTCACGAACTGTTGAAGCATGGCTTGGAGAATTTTGAGCATTACTTTACTAGTGAGTGAGATGAGTGCAATTGTGCAGTAGCTTGAACACTCTTTGGCATTGCCTTTCTTTGGGACTGGAATGAAAACTGACCTTTTCCAGTCCTGTGGCCACTGCTGAGTTTTCAAGAGTTGCTGGCATATTGAGTGCATCACTTTCACAGCATCATCTTTCAGGATTTTGAAATAGCTCAACTTGGATTCCATCACCTCCACTAGCTTTGTTTGTCGTGATGCTTCCTAAGGCCCGTTTGACTTACATTCCAGGATGTCTGGCTCTAGGTGAGTGGTCACACCATCATGTTTATCTGGGTCATGAAGATCTTCTTGGATAGTTTTTCTGTGTATTCTTGCCACCTCTCCTTAATATCTTCTGCTTCTGATAGGTCCATACCAATTCTGTCCTTTATTGAGCCCATCTTTGCATGAAATGTTCCCTTGGTATCTCTAATTTTCTTGAAGAGATCTCTAATCTTTCCCATTCTNCACCTCTCCTTAATATCTTCTGCTTCTGATAGGTCCATACCAATTCTGTCCTTTATTGAGCCCATCTTTGCATGAAATGTTCCCTTGGTATCTCTAATTTTCTTGAAGAGATCTCTAATCTTTCCCATTCTATTGTTTTTCTCTATCTCTTTGCATTGATCACTGAAGAGGGCTAAGGTTCTTATCTCTCCTTGCTATTCTTTGGAACTCTGCATTCAAATAGGTATATCTTTCCTTTTCTCATTTGCCTTTTTCTTCTCTTCACAGCTATTTGTAAGGCCTCCCCAGACAACTATTTTGCCTTTTTGCATTTTTTCCCCCCTTGGGGATGGTCTTGATCACTGCCTCCTGTAGAATGTCACGAACTTCCATCCATAGTTCATCAGGCACTCTGTCTATCAGATCTAATCCCTTGAATCTGTTTGTCACTTCTATTGTATAATCATAAGGATTTGATTTAGGTCATACCTGAATGGTCTAGTAGTTTTCCCTACTTTCTTCAATTTAAGTCTGAATTTGGGAATAAGGAGTTCATGATCTGAGCCACAGTCAGCACTCAGTCTTGTTTTTGCTGACTGTATAGACCTTCTTCATCTTTGGCTGCAAAGAATATAATCAGTCTGATTTTGATATTCACCATCTGGTGATGTCCACATGTAGAGTCTTCTCTTGTGTTTTTGGAAGAGTGTGTTTGCTATGACCAGTGGGTTCTCTTGGCAAAACTCTATTAGCCTCTGCCCTGTTTCATTCTGTACTCCAAGGCCAAATTTGCCTGTTATTCCAGGTGTTTCTTGACTTCCTACTTTTGCATTCCAGTCCCCTATAATGNCTTCACAGCTATTTGTAAGGCCTCCCCAGACAACTATTTTGCCTTTTTGCATTTTTTCCCCCCTTGGGGATGGTCTTGATCACTGCCTCCTGTAGAATGTCACGAACTTCCATCCATAGTTCATCAGGCACTCTGTCTATCAGATCTAATCCCTTGAATCTGTTTGTCACTTCTATTGTATAATCATAAGGATTTGATTTAGGTCATACCTGAATGGTCTAGTAGTTTTCCCTACTTTCTTCAATTTAAGTCTGAATTTGGGAATAAGGAGTTCATGATCTGAGCCACAGTCAGCACTCAGTCTTGTTTTTGCTGACTGTATAGACCTTCTTCATCTTTGGCTGCAAAGAATATAATCAGTCTGATTTTGATATTCACCATCTGGTGATGTCCACATGTAGAGTCTTCTCTTGTGTTTTTGGAAGAGTGTGTTTGCTATGACCAGTGGGTTCTCTTGGCAAAACTCTATTAGCCTCTGCCCTGTTTCATTCTGTACTCCAAGGCCAAATTTGCCTGTTATTCCAGGTGTTTCTTGACTTCCTACTTTTGCATTCCAGTCCCCTATAATGAAAAGGACATCTTTTTTGGGTGTTAGTTCTAGAAGGTCTTGTATGTCTTCATAGAACTGTTCAACTTCAGCTTCTTCAGCATTATTGGTTGGGGCATAGACTTAGATTACTGTGATATTGAGTGCTTTGCCTTGGAATGGAACCAAGATCATTCTGTTGTTTTGGGGATTGCATCCAAGTACTGAAATTCAGACTCTTTTGTTGACTCTGATGGCTGTTCCCATTTCTTCTAAGGGATTCTTTTTTCTTTAATTGGAGGCTAATTACTTTACAATATTGTAGTGGTTTTTGCCATACATTGACATGAATCAGCCATGGGTGTACATGTGTTCCCCATCCTGAATCTCCCTCCCACCTCCCTCCCCATCCCATCCTTCAGGGTTATCCCAGTGCACCAGCCCTGAGCACCCTACCTCATGCATTGAACCTGGACTGGTGATCTGTTTCACATATTATAATATACATGTTTCAATGCTATTGCCCACAGTAGTACATGTAATGGTCATCTGAGTGAAATTCACCCATTCCAGCCCATTTTAGTTCACTGATCTTATCAGGTATATGATATTGGTGAGTTTTTAATTTAGTGAGAAAGTGCCGGGGTCCAGCCCCGGTGGAACCAGGGTGATTCAAAGGAGAGACGGCGTTGGTGAGGAAAACTTATTTATTTATTAATATAAGATTAGATTAGGAAGAAATAGTGTAGTAGGAAAATTAAGTGGAGAAAAGAGGCTGAATAACTTGGCTTATGGGAAAGGCCAATAAAGTTCCAGACAAGGAGCTTGCATCATCTATGTTGGGCCACCGGCGCCCACTTGAATATTGAAGGGTGCCCTGCCTTAGGCTCCCTTTCACGCGGGTCTTAAAAGCCAGGGCAAGTAAGTAGACTTGGTGAGCTGCCCTGCTCCAGATGGAAACTCAGCCTGAAATTAGAGTAAAGAGGAGACACAGGGGAAACCAGTCCAGTGACTGGCCTGGCCCCTATTGTCCAGAAATGCCTTTTATACCTTTTTGATTGTACATAGAGATCAATGGGTAATACAAAATTGTGCAGCGTCAGCAGGCCTGACTCTTATCAAAACCAGGCTTTTGTCTCTGCATACCTAGTTGTATACACAAGTCTTAGGTGATTTACATCATCTTCTAGCCAGAGGGCCAATTAACATTTTGTAGCCTTTTTTCTGATAAGGGTTTGTCAACCAGAAGACTTATTTGTGTTGATCTTCCCAAAGTCTGGTGCCACTCTCAGCACTAAATAAAGTTACATTCTTACATAGCAAGGACATGAGAGGAGTGCAGTGATATATAACAACAAAAAAAGTAATTAACTCAAAAGTCTAGTGTTGCTAACATCAAAACTACTATATATCTTTTTCCATATCCCCTTTACATTGATTAATATCCTCCCAGGTGCCTAAAAGATAAAGAATATGGAGGCCTGGCAGCAGTCATTGAGTCAACAGTGAAAACCCTCTACCAGTATAATTTTTAACACTTTAGAAAAGGCTCTGTATCTTTAAGATGCTTTTAAGCTTTGTGCCTCTTGCAGTTGGGGGGCTGTAAGCAATTCACAAGCTGTAAGAGGTCCGGGGGAACCTGTTAGGCAAGCTAGAGAGCTATCAGAGGGGATTTAACTGAAATATCCCTTTCAAATGCAGAAGAATAAAGCCCTGAGTTGAATTTTTCCAGAGTGTGTCAGAAGAGTGGAAAAGCAGAGTACAAAGGTTGGCAGATTTTTAGTTTTTGGGGTACATGCTCAAGAAATTCCAGAGGGAACACCTGAAGCCTGATCACGTCCTTGTGTTTTGTCAGGCTTCCTTCCTCATGACCTTGTCATGGGCGGGATTCCTCATGCTGGCTCCCAGCAAGAAAGGGTGTTTTAAAATAATCCTGGAATCAGAAAGATAGATTTATAAGGGTCATATAAAATTGCAGTCTTCAGTTCAGTCACTCAGTCGTGTCCGACTCTTTGTGACCCCATGGACTGCAGCATGCCAGACTTCCCTGTCTATCACCAACAGGAACTTGCTCAAACTCATGTCCATTGAGTCGGTGATGACTTCCAACCATCCCATCCTCTGTCATACCCTTCTCCTGTCTTCAATCTTTCCCAGCACCAGGGTCTTTTCCAATGAGTTAGTTCTTCACATCAGGTGGCCAAAATATTGGAGCTTCAGATTCAACATCAATCCTCCCAAGTGATGTCCTTTAGGATTGACTGGTTTGATCTGTACTTTAATCAAGTCTGTACTCCAGCTTGATTAAAAATATAAGTCCAAATCAAGAATATTTACAAAATACTAGAACAAGTTTTATTATTATTTACATAGCCTACCTTCTCACTCAGAATGTAAAAGAAAGGATGAATAAACTAGTCTATGTTGAAAATAAAAAAATGTTGATTTTTAAAATTGAAACTACAGGACAAATAATTTATTTGAAGAAAATACTTTTAAATACATAAGTAAACAAACTTTTAACATTCTCAATTTACAGAGGTCCTGCCAGCTGATAAGAAAATTACAACAATCTCCCCAAAGGGCAAAATACTTAGGCAATTTAAGGAAGTGTGCTGTGTTCAGCCACTAAGTTGTGTCTGACTCTTTGCGACTCCATGGGCTATAGCCCACCAGGTGCGTCTGTAGTATTCAAGAATACTACAGTGTGTTGCCATTTCCTCCTCCAGGGGTTCTTTCCAGTCCAGGGTTCAAACCTGTGTCTCCTGCATTGGCAGGCAGATTCTTTACCACCTGAGCCACCTGGGATGTTCAGTTTAAAGAGATGGTGCAAATGCTCAATAATGATAGGAAGTTTGCTCTCCTGCTTCAGTAGGGAGAAATGCACTAAGATGCCACTGTCCATCATCAAATTGAGATTTTAAATCTTTATAAACTAGTAGCATACAGTATTGGTGGAGATACAGAGAAATGTAGCCTTTTGTTTTTCTGGAGACTGAATTGCTGAGAATCTAATCTGGCAGAATTTATTAAAACTTTTTATGTATCTACAAGTGAATCTCAACTATACAGTTTGATTTCATCCTCCAGAGACTCTTCTGGTTTGAGGACTAGAAGCCTCTCTTTGTCCTTTTTCACTTTGTATACCTCATTGCTTTAGTGGGGAACCTATTAATCATTCTGATCATTTGCTCTGACTTTTGCACCCCAGTCTCTTACTAGTTAAGTTTAGGTCTTATTCCCAGGCAAGCTAGAGGTTATGGAAATTTCCTAGTTTTATATTCCACTGGGTTTATCCATGAATCAGAGACTTTCAGGTTTTGAAAACTAATGTAATAGCCAGAATGGAAGACATGTGGAATACTTGTGTTGTGGATTAAACATTTGAGACAGTGAGTGCCATGTGCTTTTCAGTTATCACCAGCAAAATCATCAAAGATGTTTTATTAGTTTGCTGTGTATGCCAAGTTGCTTCAATTGTGTCCAACTCTTTGCGACCCCATGGACTATAGTTTGCCAGGCTCCTCTGTCCATCAGATTCTCCAGGCAAGAATACTGGATTGGATAGCCATGACTTCCTCCAAGGGATCTTCCCAACCCAGGGATCAAACCCACATCTCTTATGTCTCCTTCATTGGCAGGTAAGTCCTTTACCACTAGGGCTGCCATAACAAAGTACCACAAGTTGGCTGGCTTAAACAACAGAAATCTATCTTCTTCCAGTTCTGAGACTTCCTAGGTGGTGCCAGTGGTAAAGAACCTGCTTGTTCATATAGGTAGATGAGACATGGGCTCAATCCCTGGGTCGGGAAGATCCCCTGGTGGAGGACTTGGCAACCCACTCCAGTATTCTTGCCTGGAGAATCCCCTGAACAGAGAAGCCTGGCGGGCTACAGTGCATAGGGTTGCAAACAGTTGGACACCACTGAAATGACTTAGCATGCACCCACAGACATCTGAGACCTGGGTATTGGCAGGATTGGTTTCTTCTGAGGCCTCCTTCTTTAACTTTTTGTCTTCTCCCTGTCTTCACATGGTCCTCCCTCTGTGTGTATCTGTGTCCTAAGCTCTTTTTATAGACACCGTATAGTAGTGGAGTCCATCCTAATGACATCCTTTTAACTTCAGTTCAGTTCAGTCACTCAGTTGTGTCTGACTGTTTGTGACCCCATGGAATGCAGCATGCCAGGCTTCCCTGTCCATCACCAACTCCTATAGCTGGCTGAAACTCATGTCCATTGAGTTGGTGATGCCATCCAATTATCTCATCCTCTGTCATCCCCTTCTCCTCCTGCCTTCAATCTTTCCCAGCATCAGGGTCTTTTCCAATGAGTCAGTTCTTTGCATTTTAACTGAATTGCCTCTTTAAAGAACTAATCCCCAAATAAGTCACATTCTGAGATCCTGGGGATTATTATAATTTCAATTTATGAATTTCATAAATTTTACCTGCGTAAGGGATGATTGAAGCAAAATCAAAGGGATTTAAACACTCTTTATTTTATCATTTAAAACTTTAAGGTCATCCATCAATTCCTTGGGTAACATACCATGAGAGATTAATTTGTTTGAATTAAACAATTCCATTTGTTAAAATACAAATACCAGGAGAGAAAGTCACCCTAAACTGTCCTTACCTATAACGACATAGTGCATAGTAATTCATCTGACTGCTTTCTTTTCCTTTTTTTTATTGAAGTATAGTTGACTTATAACATTATATTAGTGTCAGGTGAACAACAGTGATTTGATATTTTTATAGATTATACACTATAGTCTATAACACTTTGGCCACCAGATGCGAAGAACTGACTCATTGGAAAAGACACTGATGCTAGGAAAGATTGAAGGCAGGAGAAGGGGACAGCATAAGATGAGATGGTTGAATGGCATCACTGACTCAATGGGCATGAGTTTGAGCTAGCTCTGGGAGATGGTGATGGAGAGGGAAGCCTGGCGTGCCGCAGTCCATGGGTGGCAAAGAGTTGGACATGACTGAGTGACTGAACTGATAGACTGTACACATACACCTTTCAATCAGGCTCCATGGATTTTGTTGGAATTTGTAGTAGAAAGCCTATTCATTTGAAACTTAATCCTGCTTACCAATTTCTCTAAGCCCTGTTTCATGTCTTTGTTTCTTAAACTGTAGATAAATGGGTTCAGTCTATCAGTTTATATTATGTTATTATAATGTTATTGACTATTTCCCATTTTGTACATTACATCCCTTGCCTATAACTTTATTTTATAACTGACATTTATTCCCTTTCACCTATTTCTCCCTTTCCTACCTGACCCAAACCACCCTTGCCCTCTGGCAACCAGTGGTTTTTTCTCTGTATTTGTGATCTGTTTCTGTTTTAGTTATTCATTAGCTTTGATTTTTAGATTTGACATATAAATGAAGTGTTTGTCTTCCTCTCTCTGATTCTGCTTTTCTGTATAATTCATTCCCCACCTAAATTGAAAGGCTCTTTCATATCAGGCATTCTAAACCAAATGCTTGTAACTATTAGTTTACATCCATTCATCTTTTTTTTTTTTTTAATTGAAATGTATCCATTGATTTTTGATTCTGCCTCCAGGGGCTATAGGAAGCATTTCTAATTACATAGAATAAATAAATCTTCCTTCATTCTGAAAAAATAAACAGATAAAAAAGACATAGAAATATAGGCATTTTCAGAGAGAAAAACACACAGGTAAGGAGACCCCGAGTCTGATCTAACAGGGAAGTCAGCGCCGCCCCCCCCGACACCAAATACACACACACACAGACACACCTGCAAAAAATGTCTGAAAGTTTGAATAGAACAGAGTGGTTATGTATGCATAAATATCTTTGCACGTGAATAGATTTCTCCATAGATGTGTACAAAAATTCAAATGCCTAAACTTGGCTGAAGTTATAAATAGATGGAAAAATGGACAGTTCCAAGTAAATATAGAAGGAATAAAGGGGATATGATTTTTCTAGAATGGAGAGGTATCATGGAGTGAGTCTACAGTTCTAGCATAGGTACCAGGACATAGGTAGAACTATCCCACCATGGCATGATAGAGACCACAGGGTGGAAAACTGTGCACCCAATTGATGAAAGAATATTTCTCCATAAAAGACTTCCCTCAGATGCTGATGTGTGTGTGCATGAGCACCACACCCACACAGACACCTTTCAATCAGGCTCTACGGATTTTGTTGGAATTTGTAGTAGAAAGCCTATTCATTTGAAACTTAATCCTGCTTAGCAATTTCTCTAAGCCCTGTTTCATGTCTTTGTTTCTTAAACTGTAGATAAATGGGTTCAGCATTGGTGTCAGTACAGTGTAGTTGACTGTTACTATTCTATCTTTGACAGTGTAGCTGGACAATGGCTGGAAATAGACACAGCAAATACTCCCATAAAAGAGAGTCACCACAGTGAGATGGGAGCTGCAGGTGGAGAAGGCTTTGCGTTTTCCAGCAGCTGAGGGAATTTTGAGGACTGCAATGAGGATTCTCAGGTAAGAGATGACGATGCAGACAAATGGGGCCATCACAGAAACCAGCCCTTCTGACATGGCGACAACTTCATTGACAGAGGTAGAAGAGCAGGCCAGCTTCAGAACAGGGTTGACATCACAGAAAAAGTGATGGATAACATTTGATGCACAAAAAGTCAGCCGATTCACCAAGAGGACATACAGGAGGGAGTGAAGGTAGGAGAATGCTGTGGAGAAGGCCAGTAGCAACATACAGCATCCATGGTTCATAACAGTGACATAGTGCAAGGGATTGCAGATAGCTACATAGCGGTCAATGGCCATGACTGCCAGGAGGTAACTGTCCATGTTTCCAAAGACTAGGAAGAAATACATCTGCACCAGACATGCAGCGTAAGAAATGGTCTTTTTCTCTGATAAAAAGTTCACTAACATCTTGGGGACTATAACTGTTGTGTAGCAAATATCAGCAAAGGACAAGATGCTCAGGAAAAAATACATCAGACTTTGGAGCTGAGGATCAGAGCGGATAGCCAAGATGATGAGCAGATTTCCCATCAAAGTGACCATGTACATGATGAGAAAGAGGGCAAAGAGTGGTTTCTGGTCCTCAGGGTGAGAAGAGAGTCCCAAGAGAATGAATTCAGGGAGTCTTGTCAGGTTGGACATTCCTGTGGACTTGAATGCACCTGCAGATAAACAATAGGGTCAAAGGATCATTCTTGTCATCTGGGACATGCATCTTTCCATCTGTTCTTACACTGAGAAGTTATTAATAAATAGAGTTTTTAATGAAATGTGTTTTTTCCCCTGAATATGGAGAAATCAGGGTCAAATCACTGATTTCACTGTTTTTTTTTTTTTTTAAATCTTTGCGATGGAGAGCTATAGAAAACAGATCCGGGGAGGCATTGGTGAGAGAGAGACAGAGAAAGAGAAGGGGGTTTGAGAGTTGGTTTCCTTTCCCTCTTCCCTACTCTGTGGCTCATAATCACAGAAACCACATGTGCAGTCTATGAATCAGGTTCAGGTCAGCTTCTGATTAAGGATTATCAGTGACTAACCCACATCTTGATAATCATAAGATAGTCATCTCATCTAGTTTGCAGTTGAATCTTTTTGAATCAAGATGCTTCTTTCCACATCATAGATAATGGATCGAGGAAGTCATCTAAAGCACACTGAATTGAATGTAAACAATTTTAGTGAAAAGAGAGATGGGGAAGAAGTGAGAAAGAGGGAGTGAACTTGCATGAGAAAATGAACGCCCCAATCTCCCTGTTCCTTGACTGATAGTTCATGTCCTGAGGCAGGGGGACTGTGACTCACAGACAGATGCGTAAAGAAAGATTCAACTTTGGAGTATAGACATAAAAACTCAACATTTGCATGAACATATTTAGTCTCTAGTGATGACTAATTACTTATTTAGTATCCAGTGATGACTAATTATCTCTCTGAGATCAGAGATTCACACCTTCTTGCCAGTTCAGTTCAGTTCAGTCGCTCAGTCGTGTCCGACTCTTTGCGACCCCATGAATCGCAGCACACCAGGCCTCCCTGTTCATTACCATCTCTCGGAGTTCACTCAGACTCACATCCATCGAGTCAGTGATGCCATCCAGCCATCTCACCCTCGGTCGTCCCCTTCTCCTCCTGCCCCCAATTCCNAGTTTTCTGTGAGTATGGTTTCAGTATGTCTGTCCTCTGATGCCCTCTTGCACCACCTATCATCTTACTTGGGTTTCTCTTACCTTGGGTGTGGGGTATCTCTTCACGGCTGCTTCAGCAAAGCACAGCCGCTGTTCCTTACCTTGGATGAGGGGTATCTCCTTACTGCCGCCGTTCCTGACCTTCAACATGGGATAGATCCTCTAGGCCCTCCTGCGCCTGCACAGCCACTGATCCTTGGGTTGCTCCTCCCGGCTTCCGGCCCTGGCCTCGGGTGTGGGTGGCTCCTCCCAGCTGCCTCCCCTGGCCTCGGGTTCAGGCTCAGGGTCACCACCCCGAAATAGGTAGCCATTCCCTTCTCCAAGGGATCTTCCTGACCCAGGGATCTGGGTCTGCCACATTTCAGGCAGTTTCTTTACCATCGATAGCAATTTTAAGGAAAAAATGACAAAATGAGGAAACTATAATATGCACTGAATTAAATATTCTGCCTTTCATATATTTCAACTTTTGTCTATCATTACTTAATTTAGATCAGATAATCTCCTAATGAGGTGCAAAATGAAAATTTACCCCAAATCTTTAACTGCTGCTGCTGCTGCTGCTGCTGCTAAGTCGCTTCAGTCGTGTCCGACTCTGTGCGACCCCATAGACAGGAGCCCAACAGGCTCCCCTGTCCCTGGGATTCTCCAGGCAAGAACACTGGAGTGGGTTGCCATTTCCTTCTCCATTGTGTGAAAGCGAAAAGTGAAAGTGAAGTCGCTCAGTCGCATCCGACTTCTAGCGACCCCATGGACTGCAGCCTACCAGGCTCCTCCATCCATGGGATTNAAGAACACTGGAGTGGGTTGCCATTTCCTTCTCCATTGTGTGAAAGAGAAAAGTGAAAGTGAAGTCGCTCAGTCGCATCCGACTTCCAGCGACCCCATGGACTGCAGCCCACCAGGCTCCTCCATCCATGGGATTTTCCAGGCAAGAGTACTGGAGTGGCTTGCCATTGCCTTCTCCGAAATCTTTAACTAGACTTCAACAATTCTGTGCTCTAGTC
The DNA here is from genome assembly GCA_006408735.1 of Sylvicapra grimmia. Lineage (NCBI taxonomy): Eukaryota > Metazoa > Chordata > Mammalia > Artiodactyla > Bovidae > Sylvicapra > Sylvicapra grimmia. Next base: position 215,333 of record SJYH01003505.1, on the reverse strand, counting down.
TTTCACCTCAGCACCTCACCTCTCAGTGTCTAGGTAGAAAAGCTGAAAACCTAAACATTCCAGTTTAATTATTTGCTCTCCCAAACTGACTTGCTGATGAAGGCGTATGTAAAATAAGGCATTTATCTGTGACCTTATCATTTTCATTTAGCTGTAAAGTGGTTAAGGCTTTCTTATCTTTTTGATGAAGGGTTGTTGCTTCTCCTTTACCTAGCTCCTGCTACTACCAACAGAAGAAGGCAAGAGATACTTACAAGTTACCTATAATTTAGGAGAGATTNTTTAGCTGTAAAGTGGTTAAGGCTTTCTTATCTTTTTGATGAAGGGTTGTTGCTTCTCCTTTACCTAGCTCCTGCTACTACCAACAGAAGAAGGCAAGAGATACTTACAAGTTACCTATAATTTAGGAGAGATTTATTCCCTTAGCCATCTTCTAGTCATTCACACCTCCCTCATTTGGAGCTTATTGCTCACAGCCTTTACTAATTACTTTGTACAAAACTGCTAAAGGTAATAACTTAATGAACCCAGCCACTCTTAGCTGCTTAAAAGGAGCTTTGCCTTTATCTTTTTACACATATCTGAACACAATAGTTCAGAAGAATTTACATAAAATGATAAAGTATGTTACCTTGCCCAATTTGTCAAATTAAAAATCTTCTTTGGGTATTTAAATTGTGTAAAACTAATTTATCTTTTCATAATTATGTATAGGCCATAGGAAATAAGTAATGCATTTTTTAATCAGCTGCCTGAAATTCAGTCTCTCAAGTAGCCTCTCTCTGGCCCTAAATATTATTAACCCATTCTCCTGTATCCATCAAATCTTCTGACTCTCCAACTCTCATTCTGATGCTAGGACTCACTGTGGCACCACCTGTAGAAGTGTATGTTGACTGTCAGATGAAGTCAATACAAGAATTTCTATTGATGAGTTCTACTTCTCGCCAGTAAACTGCATAGCATTCTAACAGTCCTTTGTTGCAAAAAGGTTCCAAAAAATCTATCTAGGTGCCTTTTCTGTTTACAAGGGTGGACCCTGCTTTCATTCAGGTGGCAGATCACACTCATATTCTGCATGTAATAATTCCCACTAGACTAAGGACAGTAGTTCTTGCCTTCCAAAGAGTGTCTGCCATCCAGAATTAGAAAAAAACTTTCACCAGCAAACAGTCTCTTAAGTAGTAGATGAAAGGAATATCCTATCATCTCCCTGAAGATACCTTCTTCATTTAATTCATTTGTATGTCTCTCATAGTATCTAATGTAATACTTTATATGTAGAAGACATTCAAATATATGCAAGAATTAGAGTCACAACAAACATATTAACACTAAGAGTCAGCAATGGTGATACTTTCCATGATTTTTTTTTTAAGTATGGTAAATAAAGATTGCCAACAGGTTCATGAAAAAATGCTCAATATCATAAATCATCAGAGAAACACAAATACAATGAAGTATTGCCTTGTATCTGTCAGATGATTATCATCAAAAAGAACACAAATAACAATTATTGGTGAGGATGGGAACACTTGTACCCTGCTGGTAGGAATGTAAATTGGTGCACTCACTGTGGAACAGTATGAAAGTCTCTCAAAAAACTGAAAATAGAACTACTGTATGATCTAGCAATTCCACACTTGGATATCTATTTGAAAAAATAACAAAAACACTAGTTACTANCAGGTCAGGTGGTCTCATATTCCCATCTTTTGAAGAATTTTCCACAGTTTCTTGTGACCCACACAATCAAAGAGTTTGCCATAGCTGATAAGGCAGATGTTTTTCTGGAACTCTCTTGCTTTTTCAATAACCCAACGGATGTTGGCAATTTGATCTCTGGTTCTTCTGCCTTTTCTAAATCCAGCTTGAACACCTGGATGTTCATGGTTCACATATTGCTGAAGTCTAGCTTGGAGAATTTTGAGCATTACTTTACTAGCGTGTGAGATGAGTGCAANTCTGCCTTTTCTAAATCCAGCTTGAACATCTGGATGTTCACGGTTCATGTACTGTTGAAGTCTGGCTTGGAGAATTTTGAGCATTATTTTATTAGCATGTGAGATGAGTGCAATTGTGCCGTAGTTTGAACATTCTTTGACACTGCCTTTCTTTGGGATTGGAATGAATACTGACCTTTTACAATTCTGTGGCCACTGCTGAGTTTTCCAAATTTAGTGGCATATTAAGTTCAGCCCTTTTCCAGCATCAATTTTGAGGATTTGAAATAGCACAAAAGGAATTCCATTACCTCCACTAGCTTTGTTCGTAGTGATGCTTCCTAAGGCCCACTTGACTTCACATTCCAGGATGTCTGGCTCTAGGTGAGTGATCACACCACTGTGGTTATCTGGATCATGAAGATGGTTTTTGTGTAGTTCTTCTGTGTATTCTTGCCACCTCTTCTTAATATCTTCTGCTTCTGTTAAGTTCATACCATTTCTGTCCTTTATTATGCCCATATTTGCATGAAATGTCCCCTTGCTATCTCTAAGTTTCTTGAAGAGATCTCTAGTCTTTCTAATTCTATTTTTTTTCTGCTATTTCTTTGCAGTGATCACTGAGGAAGGCTTTCTTATCTCTCCTTGTTATTGTTTGGAATTCTGCATTTGAATGGGTATATTTGCCTTTTTCCTTTGCCTTTCATATCGCTTGTTTTCTCAGATATTTGTAAGGCCTCCTCAGACAGCCATTTTGCCTTTTTGCATGTCTTTTTCTTGGGGTGGTCTTGGTTACTGCTTCCTGTACAATGTCCTGAACCTCCATCCATAGTTTTCAGGCACCCTGTCTATCAGATCTAATCCTTTGACTCTATTTCTCTTTTCCACTGTATAATCGTAAGGGATTTGATTTCGGTTGTGAATGATCTAGTGGTTTTCCCTAGTTTCTTCAATTTAAGTCTGAATTTGGCAATAAAGAGTTCATGATGTGAGCCACAGTTAACTCCCGGTCTTGTTTTTGCTGACTGTATAGAGCTTCTCCATCTCTGGCTGCAAAGAATATAATCAATCTTTTCAGTATTGACCATACAGTGAAGACCATCTAGTGAGAACCCCATGAACACTATGAAAAGGCAAAATGATAGGACACAGAAAGATGAACTCCCCAGGTCAGTAGGTGCCCAATATGCTACCAGAGAAAATTGAAGAAATAACTCCAGAAAGAATGAAGAGATGGAGCCAAAGCAAAAACAAAACCCAATTGTGCATGTGACTGGTGATGGTAGTAAATTCCGACGCTGTAAAGAACAATATTGCATAGGAACCTGGAATGTTAGGTCAATGAATCAGGTAAACTGAAAGTGGTCAAACAGGAGATGGCAAGAGTGAATGTGAACATTTTAGGAATCAACGAAAATGGACTGGAATGGGTGAATTTAACTCAGATGACCATTATATCTACTACTTTGGGCAAGAATCCCTTAGAAGAAATGGAGTAGACATCATAGTCAACAAGAGTCTGAAATACAGTACTTGGATGCAATCTCAAAAACAACAGAATGATCTCTGTTCATTTCCAAGGCAAACCATTCAATATCACGGTAATCCAAGTCTATGCCCCAACCAGTAATGCTGAAGAAGCTAAAGTTGAATGGTTCTATGAAGACCTACAAGACCTTCCAAAACTAACACCCCCAAAATATGTGCTTTTAATTATAGGGGACTGAATGCAAAAGTAGGAAGTCAAGAGATACCTGGAGTAACAGGTAAGTTTGGCCTTGGAGTACAAAATGAAGTAGGGCAAAGGCTAACAGAATTTTGCCAAGAGAATGCACTGGTCATAGTAAACACTCTCTTCCAATACCACTAATGTTGTGTTGAGAGAAGACTCCACTAATGGACATCACAGATGGTCCGTCAGTAGATGAATGGATAAAAAATGATGTGGAACATATGTATGCTCAGATATTAAGTCACGTCAGACTTTTTCTGACCAATGGACTGTTGCCCACCAGGCTCCACTATCCATGGGATTTCCCAAGGAAGAATACTGGAGTATGTTGCTATTTCCCTCCCCAGGGTATGTTCCTACCCAGGGATGGAGTTGGTATCTCCTGTATTAGCAGATATATTCTTTTCACTGAGCTACTTGGAAAGCCCATATATGTATGTGTGTGTAGCCATACACCACACACACAAACACACACACAGACACACACACATCTATATTAACATAATTTGATACTACTCAGTCATTACAAAGAATGAAAATTTGCCATTTGCAGTAACATATATGAATCTGCCAGGCATTATGCTAAGTGAAGTAAGTTAGATAGAGAAAGACGTATTGTATGATATCACATATATATGTGGAATTTAAAAACTACAACAAAGTAGTGAACATAACAAAAAAAGCAGACTCCCAGATACAGAAAACAAACTAGGTGTTACCAGTTGTGGGAAGTGGGGGGATCAAAATAGGGGTGGGTGAGTGGATGGTACAAATTATTGGGTATAAGATAGGCTCAAGTTTGTATTGTACAATGTAAGGGATATAACCAATATTTTGTGATAACTGTAAATTGAAAGTAATCTATAAAAATTGCATAAAATTTTGCTTTAATTTTTAAAAATTATGATAAAAAAGTAAAAGAGAACAATTCAATAGGTGAAAAATAATTATTTTGATGAAAAAACTGTGATAGTGAAATATTATATTCATTGAATTATTTTATAAAGTTTCTTGTTATTTTGAAAACACATGCACATGTAAAACAAGTATCCTTCAGGGAAAAAAAAGTTTTATGCACTACTTCTATTGACCTGTGTGTCCTGCTTGTTCTTGAAAATACACACACACACACACACATTCATGCACGCTCATAAGTTAAAGCCCATAGATCACAAATGCCATTGAGGTCACCATAGATTAAAGATACAGCCAGAATCTCTGGCTCCTTTGCTGCCTTTTCATGAAGAAAAATAGTGTTTTTAAATTTTCTTAATGAAGTTACATTTATCATTTTTCTGGTCCCTTTTTTTCTGTTCTCAGTACAATCCTGTCATCTTTAGAGTTGATGTCAATGAACTCAAATTTTTCTTAAGTCAGACTCCCACTAAGTGAGATGAATGAAATCAATATTCTTTTCTTTACAGGTGAAATGAGTTTAGTAACATATGTAGTGCTGTACCTTCCTCTCCCTTTTTCCCCTTTGTATGGTTATCCATCAACCTATCACTCTTGGCACCTGAATGAACACATCTTAACATGAGATTTCAAGCAACAAGTCTTCCAAAATGTAATGAAATATCTCAGTCTTTGTTCTTAAAAACCCACCCCTATATCTGTGTTCTTTGCTCCTTCACAAGAATTTATTTCTATTATTTTTACAAGATAATCAGTATTCACAAGCAATTAGACAGGTCCTTCAGTTCATGAAATATCTGATCTCTACACACAAAAGCCTAAGTGCTGTTCAATTCCAAGGGCTGACTGAAAACCCAGAAGCACTTTCAGAAAGAAAATTTCATATTCAAGGCCAACATGAAGCATGGTTTCATTCTGTTTCATGAAGCATCTGTTTGCCATTATTCATGAGGCTTCTATTAATTCAAGAATTCCCTTTGCAGCAGTCCTTCTTATAAGAAAAAAGTAACTTTATCAAATTGCTTGATAATATATTTGTAAATTATAAAATACTGTGTGATTTTTAAAATTTTCAGTTCTTTAAATCATTATTATTGACCTATTATAATTCTGCATCCTAATTACATCGTTTTATCATATAATGATTTAA
>SJYH01003505.1:158672-170898 GCA_006408735.1 Sylvicapra grimmia | reverse complement strand
CTACTTACTTAATGTATTTAACTCACACCTTCAAATAAAATCAATATGCATCATCAAAGATGTTTTAACTAACTCACCAGCTCCCTGGAGGTACATGAAGATCATCTACATACTATTCCAGACATAACATACCGGATATCAATTTAAATTAAGAATAATATGCATTTATTCACTTTAAAAATATAAAAAATACTGATGAAAACTAATTGTATTCTAAATTCATCTGAATTAATCCTTTAATTTTAACTTGAAACAAAAATACAAAATATTCATTTTGTGTTCTAATGATTACAGTTTTACATCTAGCTGATGGATGTTCAGTTCAGTTCAGTCACTCAGTGGTGTCTGACTCCTTGCGACCGCATGAATTGCAGCACGCCAGGTCTCCCTGTCCATCACCAGCTCCTGGAGTTCACTCAGACTCATGTCCATCGAGTCAGTGATACCATCCAGCCATCTCATCCTCAGTGGTCTCCTTCTCATCCTGCCCCCAGTCCCTCCCAGCATCAGAGTCTTTTCCAATGAGTCAGCTCTTCGCATGAGGTAGCCAAGGTACTGTAGTTTCAGCTTTAGCATCATTCCTTCCAAAAAACTCCCAGGGCTGATCTCCTTCAGAATGGACTGGTTGGATCTCCTTGCAGTCGAAGGGTCTCTCAAGAGTCTTCTCCAACACTACAGTTCAAATGCATCAATTCTTCGGCACTCTGCCTTCTTCACAGTCCAACTCTCACATAAATACATGACCACAGGAAAAACCATAGCCTTGACTAGACGAACCTTTGTTGGAAAAGTAATGTCTCCGCTTTTGAAAATGCTATCTAGGTTGGTCATAACTTTTCTTCCAAGGACTAAGTGTCTTCTAATTTCATGGCTGCAATCACCATCAGCAGTGATTTTGAGCCCAAAAAAATAAAGTCTGACACTGTTTCCAATGTTTCCCCATCTATTTCCCATGAAGTGATGGGACCAGATGCCATGATCTTCGTNACATCCATCGAGTCAGTGATGCCATCCAGCCATCTCATCCTCAGTCGTCCCCTTCTCCTCCTGCCCCCAATCCCTCCCAGCATCAGAGTCTTTTCCAATGAGTCAACTCTTCGCATGAGGTGGCCAAAGTACTGGAGTTTCAGCTTTAGCATCATTCCTTCCAAAGAAATCCTAGGGCTGATCTCCTTCAGAATGGACTGGTTGGATCTCCTTGCAGTCCAAGGGACTCTCAAGAGTCTTCTCCAACACCACAGTTCAAAAGCATCAATTCTTCGGCGCTCAGCCTTCTTCACAGTCCAACTCTCACATCCATACATGACCACAGGAAAAACCAAGAATAAAACAGAGACCCCCTACCATAATCAAGTCTCCAACTTGGTGTTAACTGACAGATTCCAGGCCACCGTGGCAGACAAAACAGTTGTGTACACTATTCTTTCACCTCTTCTTAGGTAAAAAGAAACCTAGAATGAAGGCTGTGATTTTCAGTTATGTGTGGTTGATTAGGTAGGGCTAGGTAAAGAATCCACCTGCCAGTGCAGGAGATGTAAGAGATGCAGGTTCAATCTCTGGATCTGGAAGATTCCCCTGGAGAAGGGCATGGCAACCTACTTCAGTACTCTTGCCTGGAGAATCCCATGGACAGAGGAGCCCCACAGCCTACAGTCCACAGGGTCACAAAGAGGCAGACACAACTAAAGTGACTTAACACACAGGGTGAAAAGGATCCACTGCATGATGTATTGTGATGGCAAATATTTTTCACAGACCTCCCTGGGGTATTATTACATTACCACACTGTGTAAGTCAGGCCTGGCCATATTATTTGCTTAGGGCAACAAAACATGACCAGGGTGGTGGGTAACATTTCTGAGCAGAAGCTGTAAGAGCCAATGTACTGTATTCTTTTTCTCTATGCCATGAGAATTAGCAAAGTTCCAGGTAGTGTCTGCTTCCTTCATTCTTGAGTCCAGAGTTAAGGCAAGGTGGAACAGAATCAGAATCAATTTGCAATGATCACATAGCACAAAAATAAGTAAATAAATACTTGTACCATAGCCTCTGGTAGTTCAGTGGGAAAGAATCCACCTGCCAATGCAGGAAATGCAGGTTTGATCCCTGGGTCAGAAGATCCCCTGAAGAAGGAAATGGCAACCAAGTCCAGTATTCTTGCCTGGAAAATCCCATGGACAGAGGAACCTGGTGGGCTGCAGTCCACAGGGTCACAAAAGAGTCAGGTACAGCTTAGCAACTAAACAACAACAGCAAGCCTGTGAAATATTAGAGTAGCTTATTACTACAGCAAAACTTATCTGATGATCGGAGATTTAAGAGAGAAAGTCTCAAACTTAGAGATTGAAAATCAATAAATTAATCAAAAACACCACACAAAGCCAAGGGAAAAGATTTAACCTTCACTTTGTGTCACAAGGAAAATCCCTACCAGTCCCAGCAGTGGTCCTGACTTTGTATCAAGTTAGCACTGCAGATTTAAAATATATCAACGTCACTAAAAGTAGGTGATTAGAACTCTAATATCTTTCTTTCTCTCCTTCTCTCTCAGGAAGGATTATTTGATAATGCTTCTTCATCAGGGTTTCCAGTACTATCTGTTTCAAACTAAAAGACATATAAAATCTGTTAATACAAAACACATTATGGATTGCCACAGAAGATAAATGCTTCAAGGTTCCACCAGTGTTTTCAAGGCAACTAATTACGACCATGCTATTTATGATCATAGTTAGAGTAATCCTGTAAATAATACTAATAATACTTCATCAATTTTTAAAAAAAGAACAAAGAAAATATTCAGTTTTCCCATACACCCCTTGCAATTTCTCTCACACATACACATAAACATATATATATATATGCACATACATATATATACACATATATATGTAAAAGAGTACACATATATATGGGACTTCTCAGGTAGTTCAGTGATAAAAAAAAAATCTGCCTGCCAAGTAGGAGATCTGGGTTCGACTTCTGGGTGGGGAAGATCCCCTGGGGAAGGAAATGGCAACCCACTCCAGTATTCTTGCCTGGGAAATCCCATGGACAGAGGAGAGAGGTGGGTTACAGTTCATGGGGTCACAAAAGAGTTGGACATGTATGTAAGTCTACAAAACTCTAATTTTGCATGTCAGAAATAGACAGAGAAATAGATACTAATAGATAGATAGAGAGATACTAATAGATAGATAGATACTAATAGATAGATAGATACTAATAGATAGATAGATGCAGGTATAAAATACCATTGTTGTAGATAGACACTACACATTTTTCTCAGACCTGGAATGTCAAGCTCTTCCTGTATAGTTCACATGAAGAAGTTGAGATGGGGACAGAAAAACTGAGAGACAGTAAAGAGGAGGATATAATGAGAATACCAAAGGACATACAGATGTGTCAAAAGCAGATCCTTAATAAGGGAAACTGCAAAAGGGGTTGTCAAGCAGGTAAATTCATTTCATGAGAACTTTTTCATTTTTAAACCAAAATAACTGGAAATGATTGGCATTAAACATCAGTCAAGATTATGGTGGACATCAGTTATAACTGATAGCTGCCAGAAATGAACATAACCATTCATACGGTAAAAAGCTCTCCTCAGCTGAAACTTATTCATTTATACCAAAATAGCAAAGGTGATTTTAAGTTGTTTTCATAATTTCTTTACTCTTACTTTACGGTTCTTGCTTAAATCTCTATTTTACATTTCTTCAAAATGGGAAAAGAATTATGAAAGTAACCAACGAACTTTAAGATAATCTATATCCCTGCAATGTGGCTTCCTAGGTGGCGCTAGTGGTAAAGAACCCTGCTAAAGAAGGAGACATAGAGACACAGATTCAATTCCTAGGTCTGGAAGGTCCCCTCGAGGAGAGCATGGCAACCCACTCCAGTATTCTTGCCTAGAGAATCCCCATGGACAGAGACGCCTGGCGGGCTATAGTCCACAGGGTCACAAAGAGTTGGACACAACTGTAGCGACTTAGCACTACACACATACACATATTCCTACAATACACATCAGTGTCATTTTTCACACCCTGAAATCCTGGGTGCATTCTGCATCATCACTCTTTTCAAAACAAATTTTGTAATTGTTTCTTCTGTAAACAATCAGCTCAGTTCAGTCATACAGTCGTGTCCGACTCTTTGCGACCCCATGAATCGCAGCACGCCAGGCCTCCCTGTCCAGCACCAACTCCCGGAGTTCACTCAGACTCACATCCATCGAGTCAGTGATGCCATCCAGCCATCTCATCCTCTGTCGTCCCCTTCTCCTCCTGCCCCCAACCCCTCTCAGCATCAAAGTCTTTTCCAATGAGCCAATTCTTCGCATGAGGTGGCCAAAGTACTGGAGTTTCAGCTTTAGCATCATTCCTTCCAAAGAAATCCCAGTAACAGACTTCATTTTCTTGGGCTCCAAAATCACTGCAGATGGTGACTGCAGGCATGGAATTAAAAGATGCTTGCTCCTTGGAAGAAAAGCTATGACCAACTTAAACAGCTTATTAAAAAGCAGAGACATTACTTTGCCAACAAAGTAATGTCAAGATTTTGCCAACAAAGCTCTGTCTCATCAAAGCTATGTTTTTTCCAGTAGTCATGTGGATGTGAGAGTTGGACTATAAAGAAAGGTGAGAGTTGAAAAATTGATGCTTTTGAACAGTGATGTTGGAGAAGACTGTTGAAAGTCCTTGGACTGCAAGGAGATCCAGCCAGTCAATTCTAAAGGAAATTAATCCCGAATATTTGTTGGAAGGACTGATGCTGAAACTGAAGTTCCAATACTTTGGCCACTTGATGCTAAGAGTTGACTCATTAGAAAAGAACCTGATGCTGGGAAAGATTGAGAGCAGAAGAAGAAGGGGACAACAGAGGATGAGATGTTTGGATGGCATCACCAACTCAATGGATATGAGTTTGAGCACTGGGAGATGGTGAAGGACAGGGAAGCTTGGCGTGCTGCAGTCCATAGGACTGCAGAGTCAGACACGACTGAGTGACTGAACAACAACAACAGGCTTTTATCCAAGCTCAGTCTTTTCCCCTTTGCAATTTTGCTTCTCTCACTTCCCATTCATACTGTTTTTTAAAAAAAACACTCTCAGAAAATCATGTACAACTGAATCTGTTCAGTTCACTCAGACTCACGTCCATCGAGTCAGTGATGCCATCCAGCTATCTCATCCTCTGTCGTCCCCTTCTCCTTAAAAACATTCTGTTTTTAAGGTTGAGTCAGAAAATTGGTAGTGAGATTATCCTAGGCAGCTTACTCTCTGGGATTCTAAGTTGCATTACCCACCAGTTAGCTGGTAATGGACCCAGAATCACCGGTGATGGATGTAAGATGGATAATCCCTGACATGCTGTGGAGTGTAATTGTTTGTACTTTTAGCTGGAGTGAATGGAACAGGACATATTGGAAGGGTATGCACTGTCTTGTACAGTATCTCTGGCATTTGAAAAGTGTGAGGAAAATAGTAGTTGTAAGGACTTGGAATGGAACAGCTGTTTCTGGGTACCAGTGATTCTTTGAAGAAAGAAAATAACTTTCAATCAACCGCTGAAAGCAAAGTACTGAAATCCAGAGAACTTCTTTGTCAGATTTCAAAGAATCACTCACTTTCTCTAACTGGAGAGCTGATGTACTGAGAACCACTCTCAGGACCTAATCTTCAGAGCAGCAGAACTTCATAAGAGGTTGAAGTCTCAGCCCTGGTGAGACACCAATTCTATAATTTCAAAAGGTTGTAGGGATGATGTAGGTAGATGTACTAAAGAATCTTGACTCCACAGGGGCTATAGCAGGGTCCCCTCTCCATATGAGAGTATAGCTGATCATATTTTAAAGGGAAAGATTCTATAAAATGATAGAATTTGAAGTTACAGAAGAGAAACAAGATAATTAGTAGATATGCCCATGAAGTGATAAGACAAATTTTCAATAGTCACAGTTAAGAAAGGAAGATTGCAGCTAGGCTTGCCTGGAGCTAAGAAGAATGTAGATAAAGTTGAGGACCATGAATTTACAGGAGCAATCATCTTTTTACTGTCCGCAGCATGAAGAGAGAAGAATAGAAGTCGCTCAATCGTGTCCGACTCTTTGCGACCCGTGGACTGTAGCCCACCAGGCTCCTCTGTCCATGGGATTTTCCAGGCATGAATACTGGAGTGGGTTGCCATTTCCTTCTCCAGGGGATCTTCCCGACCCAGAGACCAAACCCAGGTCTCCCACATTGTAGGCAGACGCTTTACCATCTAAGCTACCAGGGAAGTTAAGAACAAATGGACAGATGGATTTACCAAGTTCAGGGGTTTTATTAGGTTGGCAAAATAGAAGGACAGTGAGAAAAGGTTGTGAGCCTATTCATACATACCATGAACCATGGGATCTAAACAACTTAGGGAAGGAAGAAGACAGGAAGAAATGAGTGGGTATGAAGAAAGCTAGGAAGCTGTGATCCAAAGCAAATATCTGAATTTATCAGTTTAGCAAAAATGAAGTTTTGCAAAAATGAAGAACTAGGGCATAGCCCATCAGAGTAGTGGCTGATGCTCTATCCTGTCAATGGACAAAGTCATTAAAGCCTGGCTAAGCAGACAAGTCAAGGGATACAGAAATCATTATTTCTAGAAATTTTGAGACTAATAGGTTATACATTCCTAGTGTTATTGGAATTACATGAGAGAAACAAGTAACAGAAGTCCTCACTGATATATACCCCTCATTTGCTAAAAAATTTAAACACCTGGCTCACAGATTTCTCTTCAGCACAAATCTTTCTAGCATTGTCCTTGGATATTTAGCAAAAAGCAAGACTTCTGGAAATTATTCTCAAGTTCCATTCAGTTCAGTTCAGTTCAGTCGCTCAGTCGTGTCCGACTCTTTGTGACCCCATGAATCGCAGCACGCTAGGCCCCCTGTTCATCACCACTCCCGGAGTTCACTCAGACTCACAAGTACTTCAGGTAAAACAAAGGTAAAGGGACTTCCAGTGGTTAATTAATGCTGTCACTGCAGGGGGCACAGGTTTGATCCCTAATCAGGGAACTAACATTGCTGCATGTCCCATGATGTGGAATCACAAAAAAAAAATGGTACAAAATTTTAAGAACTAGTGAATCTGGCTAAAGGTTTATGAAAGTTTTCTATAGCAGCCTTATAGCTTCTCTGAAAGTTTGAAATTATATCAAGATAGTTTAAAAATAAATCTCATAGAATTGAAATAAAAGAGGTCTTACAAATAATTCTATGATATATACCAATCAAAATTTAAAGACCAATTTAATCTGATAAAACAACAAAAGTAATAGCCTTATTTCAGTCAGCATCTATGTATTATGAAAATGCAATTAATCAATTTTTGGAAGCATTTTAGTACAAAACAGCAATTTTTTTATCTGATGTTTCTGTGATTTTTGTATGATTATATATACATGAACCGTGAACTTCCAGATGTTCAAGCTGGTTTAGAAAAGGCAGAGGAACCAGAGATCAAATTCCCAACATCTGCTGGATCATCAGAAAAGCAAGAGAGTTCCAGAAAAACATCTATTTCTGCTTTATTGACTATGCCAAAGTTTTTGACTATGTGGATCACAACAAACTGTGGAAAATTCTTCAAGAGATGGGAATACCAGACCACCTGACCTGCCTCTTGAGAAACTTATATGCAGGTCAGGGAGCAACAGTTAGAACTAGACATGGAACAACAGACTGGTTCCAAATAGGAAAAGGAGTACGTCAAAGCTGTATATTGTCACCCTGCTTATTTAACTTATATGCAGAGTACATCATGAGAAATGCTGAGCTGGAAGAAGCACAAGCTGGAATCAAGATTGCCGGGAGAAATATCAATAACCTCAGATATGCAGATGACACCACCCTTATGGCAGAAAGTGAAGAGGAACTAAAAAGCCTCTTGATGAAAGTGAAAGAGGAGAGTGAAAAACTTGGCTTAAAACTCAACATTCAGAAAATGGAGATCATGGACTCCGGTCCCATCACTTCATGGGAAATAGATGGGGAAACAGTGGAAACAGTGTCAGACTTTATTTTGGAGGGCTCCAAAATCACTGCAGATGGTGACTGCAGGCATGAAATTAAAAGACACTTACTCCCTGGAAGGAAAGTTTTGACCAACCTAGATGGTATATTAAAAAGCAGAGACATCACTGAGCCAACAAAGGTCCGTCTAGTCAAAGCTATGGTTTTTCCACTGATCATGTATGGATGTGAGAGTTGGACTGTGAAGGAAGCTGAGCGCCAAAGAATTGATGCTTTTGAACTCTGGTGTTGGAGAAGACTCTTGAGAGTCCCTTGGACTGCAAGGAGATCCAATCAGTTCATCCTAAAGGAGATCAGTCCTGGGTGTTCATTGGAAGGACTGATGCTGAAGCTGAAACTCCAATACTTTGGCCACCTCATGTGAAGAGTTGACTCATTGGAAAAAACCCAGATGCTGGGAGGGATTGGGGGCAGGAGGAGAAGGGGATGACAGAGGATGAGATGGCTGGATGGTATCACTGACCCAATGGACATGAGTTTGGGTGAACTCAGGGAGTTGGTGATGGACAGGGAGCCCTGGCATGCCACGATTCATGGGGTCACAAAGAGTCGGACATGACTGAGTGACTGAACTGAACTGAACTGATATGCACTTTTATCTTTGAATTGGATATTTGGTATCTCTCTTTCATGTGATGTACTCTCAAAAAATTTTTCAAACTCTACCACACACCTCAGTTAAGAAACTGTCTCCAGAAGCTCATTCAAGTTTCTACAGGCAGTAAAATAATGTAATAGGACATTGAATTCAATCTAAACAGATCTGGATTTCAATTTTGGGCCTGCCACATGAAAGTTGTGTGACTTTGAGAAAGTTATATAGTAACATGAGCCTCCATTGCCTCATCTGAAAACTGAGGATCATAACAAATCTTTCATCATTATAACTGAGATTAAAACTATTTTTTTATACAAAGCATTTTCCTAAGTTATTTTTCAATAAATGACAAATCCTTTACCATTGTAAAGAAAATGGGGAAGAATGGTTGAAAATATAATTCAGTCATTTGAAATGACTGAGAAATGGGGCATATGAGTAAATCAAATATTTTCACTTATGACACATTATCACATGTATATTACATGCCTTCCAGTTTTCAAAGAATGACAATGATATACATTGAAAACTCAAAACCTACCAAAGTAAATTTTATTCTACTACCACTTCAATAGGAAAACTTCACATCAGTTCCCCTGTGATCCAGTGCAGATTACACATACCAGCTGTCACATAAAAAGAGGAGTCATGAATTTTCCTACTCATGAATGGAGTTGATATGTGTCACTGATAGAAATGGATAAGAATGCAAGTAAATCAGTTTTTACTTTCACTATGGAAACAAAGACTATGAATAATTTTTAAAACAAATATATTTTGGTAAATAGAACTTTGAGAGAAAACAATTTAGGGGAAAAAACTTGTTGAAGTCCAGCAAATGTGTGCTGATCTTATAAACTCCTCCAGAATGGGTACTGCTTTAAACCATACCTAATATACAATAGGTATTTAATAAATACTTATTGGACAAATGATTAATGTCTTAGCATATATTCATACCTTTGTCTCATCATATATAAGAGTAAACTTTGCTAAAAATATATCTCTTCTAGTCCTGGTTGGTGTACTTGCTTCTAGCATGTTTTGTATTTATGTATGTTTACATAAGCTACAATACTTATTATCTCAAATTACCTATTGTTTCACAGTCTGTAACAGTATGAAATGGAAGATGATCTCTTTTATAAATTTCTGGATGTGTTCCAAGAAAACGCTTAGAAAATTACAACAGACAAATTAACAAGCTCATAATAGGAGGTAATTCTGATCATCTTCATCACATTCCTCTTTATCACAACAGAATGAAAATTAAATACCTACAATTCTGAAAACAGACAGCTTTGGGAGATTGCCATCTTGAGTTAATTAGAAAAATCTACTTCTTCAACATCCCACATTCACAAGAAGCAGTCAGGCCTTGCTATTGAATCCTAAGTCTACAGAGCAATGTTTTTGAGGATCAAAATGTAGCCCAATTAAAAAGTTATTCGTCGGATTCTTCACCCAAAAGGCTTAGGTATGGAATATATAATTTAAATAGATATATTCTTTCATATAAAATGTCACAACTCCAAAAGATATGTATTTTTATTTCCATTTTCAGGATAAAGAAACTGACTCTGAGAAAGATAAAATAAATTGCCTAAGACCACACAGATAGCAAGTGTAGATCTAGAAGCCAAAATAGGCCTGTTACCTCTGAAGCCCACACACCTAACCATATACAATTCTGCTTCCTATTTCAGAATTCAATAAAGTATGATTTGCATTTCCATATTCTGGTTGTGTGTTCCAACCCATCCTAAGTGCTTTCTATGAGCATTTCCATAAAGCAGCAGTAATTCCCACTCCTTAGGAAAGTACTATCCATCCCATTACATTTTTCAGGGGAATGGTTACTTATCAAATTAGAGAGACTAAGACAAAGCTGTGCATACCTTGTCAGCCTTGGTCTCTCATTTGGAGCATCCTGCCCTCTATGCACTTGCATTCTCTACTCATCTGTGTGGAATTTTTGGAAGAGACTCAAATTCTGGGAACAAGATTGTGGTTCTCCAACTCAGCCAGTGTTAGGATGGATAAGTTTAATTTGGGATATATGTATTAGAAAGCCAATTTTAATGAGTGATCAAGCTAGGTTTCCAATTCTGCTTTTTTATCATTATTAAAATCACCTTGATTTTAAACATAGAATAGTGACAAAGAATCTGTTCTCTGTCTGAACATATTGCATAGGGACAAATCTGACTCCACCATTTATATGTGGAAAAGTTACTTAAGCTTTCTGTGCCTCAGTTTCCTCATTTGAAAAATGGGGATATCAATACCCACAACACAGCTACCAATGGCCAAGTCAACATGTTTAGACTACTTCATAGGAGCTGCTAATAAGCTCCAGATCTTCTGTTTTATTATGTAAAGATATTCTCACTCTTTCCAGTTTGTAATTTATTCCTTTTGATCTGCAGAACACGTTATGATGAACTCCTCCCAAGAGCCCAGTAGTAACTCGGTGGGAAGAGCCGCATGCTTGTTAGATTCTTTGGTCTTCCTGACTCCTACTTTGGTCCTCTTCCATGGCACTTTATTTTTAACTTTCTCTTTTTCCACAAGATCCTGCAATTTAGGGTTTCCATCTTAGCTTATGTTTTCTAATGCTAAGGCCTTCTGCCTTAAGAGGCATAATCATCCTGAAAAACAATACCTTGAGTTTCACATTTGTATGGGCTGTGTACAAGATGGAAGAAGATGACTTTCTCTCATAGTGGAGGACAGTTCTTTAGTGAAGGGTATATAAATTGCTATACTTTCCTGCTCAAAAATTCAAAGAAGTTCCCATTTGCACATTCAGGAGTTTTTTACTATAAACTCCTGGAACAGTTTGCGCAGATTTCATTCCTCCTTGCATGTGAGGTTTAGAATGGAGGTTTAGGAGTAAAGTTTTTGCCTTTGCTGTGCTAATCAACTCCCCTAATTAGCCCTTTTCACAAACACCTGCAACAACTTAACTGTGCCTATTACCTGAGCTCTGGTGCTGGCCATCAGCACCACATTTGTAATCAATTCCAGACCCTTCATTATTCACTTATGAGCAATCAGTACTGCTACTTGCCTAATAATTCTAATGCCAACTGTCACTCAAAAATGCAGATATACAGAGCACAACTTGGAATTTTGAAAACCCATTCACTATCTTTCCTGAAGAAATACAAACACACATTTATTCAATAACTATTATGTACTAGGTATTTTTCTAGTAGTGAAATGCAGAGATAAATGAGAGAACATTCCTGTGGTCTCAAGACAGAGATGGCTAAAGAAACTAAGAGCAATGGTAGTCAGAAATGGTAGTTTGTGCCAAGTGCAGTGGGAATACAGAACAGAAACGCTGGACTGGAAGAAACACAAGCTGGAATCAAGATTGCCGGGAGAAATATCAATCACCTCAGATATGCAGATGACACCACCCTTATGGCAGAAAGTGAAGAGGAACTAAAAAGCTTCTTGATGAAAGTGAAAGAGGACAGTGAAAAAGTTGGCTTAAAGCTCAACATTCAGAAAACGAAGTTCATGGCAACTGGTCCCAT
>SJYH01003505.1:128330-138612 GCA_006408735.1 Sylvicapra grimmia | reverse complement strand
AGAAAAAAACCTCTCTCTCTCTCTCTCTATATATATATATATATATATATCCAAAAAAGGAGTCATAACTAGCATATTTAAAGAATTCCTGGAAAGTAATTTATAAAAGCAGACTACCCAATAAAACAGCAGCAAAGAACTGGGAAGAGGTCCTTTGTAAGAGAAGATACCCAAGTGATTAACAAGCAGAGGCAAAGGGGACAAACTATAGGAGTTATCAGACAAATGTAAATTAAAATCATAACACAGTTCTGCAAACCCATAAAAATGTATGCAGTGGAAAAGACGGATGGTATAAATGTGGTGAGGAGGTGGGCTAGTGTTTCACATGTTATAAGGATGATTGGTACAAACACTTTCATTTTCTGATGCAAACTATTAATGCTGAAAATATGCATTCATTGTGAACCCCAAACTCCATTCTTAGGTATATATACAAGTCCCAACTGGAAACAATCCAAATATCAATGAAAACTAGAATGGATGAATACATGAAGGCATATAGACACATTTGAAAACTATAAAGCCTTGAGACTGAGTTAGCCATAGTGATACTGAAGCAAAAAAGTGGACCACAAAAGAGTATTTATTGTATACTTTATATAAGGACAAAAACATCTAAACTCATAAACAGCAACAGCATTAGAGATCAAAATAATGGCAATAAAATAATCCGATTAAACACATGGTTTTAAAGTCATACATGTCTGAGACATGTAAGTAAGGGCAGTTACTTGATTTCTCTGGACTTCTGCATGTGTGTGTGTGATAATTCGCTTCAGGTGTGTCTGACTCTTTGCAACCTTATGGACTGTAGCCTGCCAGTCTACTCTGTCCATGGGATTCTCCAGGCAAGAATAGTAGAGTGGGTTGCCATGCTCTCCTCAAGGGGATCATCCCCACCCAGTGACAGAATCTTTGTCTTGTATGTCTCCTGCATTGGCAGGCATGTTCTTTACCACTAGTGCCACCTGGAGAGCCTGGGCTTTTCTTTGCTTCTCTGTAAATTTGGAAAATGTTAGCATCCTTAAAGAGGATGGTGCTGAGGATTATATAAATTGCACATTAAAATTGTATATTAATTAATACCAGCTGTAATTGATATGATTCCATAGATAAAGCAGTTTGGTAACTTCTTCTGAATTCCTCACACATGAAATAATGAAATTTTGTGGTAGTAAGAAAATTCATATGACTATGTGTTGATATCAGTACAAGATAGAGAATATTACTGAAGAAAAATATGGAGGCAAGAAAACTAAAATCTCAGGGAAGTGGATTCAAAGACTCACAGCTTGCAGTGACCATCATAGAAGGGGTTGGAATTTCAGTGCAGAAACATTAATACATAGAATTCAGAGAGCAGATAGGGAAACAAATCAGGTGAAGAAAAAGATGAGAGAAAATATAAAATGAGACTGAGAAAAATGGTGTCAGATAAGATTTGTCCAAATTACAACTTCTAAAGGAAACATATTTTATAGCCACATGAGTGCCCATGACATAGGGAAGGAATTAACGATAGCCAGGGGTGCCCATGGCCCTGAAAAATTTCTGAAGAGCATGTTTCATATCCTTATTCCTCAGGCTGTAGATGAAGGAGTTCAGCATGGGGGTGACCACCATGTACATCAATGAAGCAACTATGTCCTTGACTTTGGAGTTGCCTGATGAGGGGAAATAGTATACACCTGCAATTGTGCCATAATATAAAAACACTACAAAGAGGTGAGAACAACAGGTAGACAAGGCTTTGAAGACTCTTGTGAAGGAGGGGACCTTCAGGATGATGGCTGCCATGCGGATATAGGAGCCCAAGATACCACCCAAAGGCAAAGTGAAGATCAGTCCTCCTTCAGTGAGGATGAGCAGCTCATTGAGGGACGTGTTGGAGCAGGAGGACTTGAGCACAACAGCGAGATCACAGAAGAAGTGAGGGATGACAGTCCCTGCACAGAAAGTCAACTGGTCCACAAGGAGGGTGTGCAACAGAGCCTGGGCACAAGCAGCAAGCCAGCACCCAGCCACCAGGATGACACAGAGCTCATCCCTCATGATGGCAGTGTAGTGGAGAGGGTGACACACAGCCACGTACCTGTCATAGGCCATCACGGCAAGAAGAAAGCTGTCAAGGCAACCAAAGAATATAAAGCAATACACCTGTGAAATGCACCCTGCATATGTGATAGCTTGGCATCGAGTCTGCATGTTCACGAGCATCTTAGGGAGCGTGACAGATGAGAAGGAGATGTCAGTGAGGGCCAAGTGGCTG
Organism: Sylvicapra grimmia; assembly: GCA_006408735.1. Classification (NCBI taxonomy): domain Eukaryota; kingdom Metazoa; phylum Chordata; class Mammalia; order Artiodactyla; family Bovidae; genus Sylvicapra; species Sylvicapra grimmia. The sequence continues at coordinate 136,340 of SJYH01003505.1, read as the reverse complement.
AGGAAGAAGTACATGGGGGTGTGGAGGCGAGGGTCCAGCCTGATGAGCAGGAGGATGAGCAGGTTGCCCAGCACCGTGGTCAGGTACACGCCCAGGAATAAGGCGAAGACCATGTCCTGCTGCTCTGGCCGAGTAGGGAGCCCCAGGAGGAGGAACCTGGACATGCTGCTCTGGTTCTCAGGTCTCATACCGTGCTGGGGATAAAGGGGGTTTAGGAACATCAGGAAGAATGGTAGGGATATATTCTGAACTTAATTTTCTGAGAAAACAATGAATTTTTAACTATCTTCCTATTCATTTCTAGCCCCTGTGGATGCATGCATCCCTGCTCTATCCCAGTCTGGATCCAGGAAAACATCACACCCAGAAGTAGCCAATAAGACCTCATTGCACAAAGGCCAGAGGATGTTTGCTGTTTCATTTAAGCATTATTTATTGAACATTGAGTCTGAACCCTGCCCTCTACTCAGGATTGAAAATGCAGCAGTGAAGAAGAAAGGCAAGTCCCTTTCTTCTGTGAGAATATTTTCTATAAACATGCTGGGGTAGTTTATGCCAATGAGATGGAGCCAAACCATAATACTTCACTGTGGCAGAAATAGTAGATGAGTTTCTATAAAGTGATCTCAGGTGTTTCTGGGCTGAGGTGGTGGTATTTAGCCTTGTGAAACACCTCCTGGGACCCTGGTTAGTGCCATTGACCTATAGCTATAAACTCATTGGTCCTCTAGAAATGGCTTAACACCACTTGATGCCAGGATAGCTTCCAAAACAAAATAGTCCACAGACTATCTTTCATAATGATGGTGAACACTTACAGGATTATACTATGTTACCAGCACTATGCTAAGGGTTTTTCATATATTATTGGCCTTCCCTGGTGGCTCAGATGGTAAAGAATCTGCCTGCAATGCAGGAGACCAGGGTTTGATCCCTGGGTAGGGAAGATCCTCTGGAGAAGGAAATGGTAACCCACTTCAGTTTTCTTGCCTGGAGAATTCCATGGACAGAACCTGGTGTGCTACAGTCCATGGGGTAGCAAAGAGTTGGGCATGACTGAGCAACTAACGCTTTATATACATTTACTAATTCAATCCACATGTCAGCCTTACAACAAAATCTTTATGGTATTAAGAATTAGTGTTCTTTCTGCTTTTAAGCTTTTAGGAAATGACAACATAAATGATATAAATTTCATAGGCATGTAGTTGATGTAGCCATCAGAGATGGGATGCGTATATATTCACATATATATGGCAATATGTGTGTATATATAAATACATAGATGGACTGTATAAAAACATATATGGAAACTGGGGCACATACATATGTGTATATATCCCATACAGATATAGATTGAACTATATTCATATACATACATACATACACATGAACATACCACACATATGTATGAGGTGAGGTGAGGTGAGGTGAAGTCGCTCAGTCGTGTCCGACTCTTTGCGACCCCATGGACTGTAACCTACAAGCCTCCTCTGTCCATGGGATTCTCCAGGCAAGAATACTGGAGTAGATTGCCATTTCCTTCTCCAGGGGATCTTCCCGACCCAGGGATCGAACCCGGATCTCCCACATTGGAGGCAGATGCTTTAACCTCTGAGCCACCAGGGAAGCCCACCACATATGTATAGGAATATATAAATAAGTATATTTGTATATACAAAGTGAATATACTTTCACTTTCACTTTTCACTTTCATGCATTGGAGAAGGAAATGGGAACCCACTCCAGTGTTCTTGCCTGGAGGATCCCAGGGACAGGGGAGCCTGGTGGGCTGCCGTCTGTGGCGTCGCACAGAGTCGGACACAACTGAAGCAACTTAGCAGCAGCAGCACACAAATAACAATATATAAGAATATATATGCATTACACATATAAAATTGCCATTTTCTGTAGGTTAAAAATGATCAACTATTAGTTACTTCATGTAGTTCAGTCTAATGCTATTCATGTGATCAGATTCTGTGCCTTTAATATGGAAGCATCTCCNTGTCCTGCTGCTCTGGCCGAGTAGGGAGCCCCAGGAGGAGGAACCTGGACATGCTGCTCTGGTTCTCAGGTCTCATACCGTGCTGGGGATAAAGGGGGTTTAGGAACATCAGGAAGAATGGTAGGGATATATTCTGAACTTAATTTTCTGAGAAAACAATGAATTTTTAACTATCTTCCTATTCATTTCTAGCCCCTGTGGATGCATGCATCCCTGCTCTATCCCAGTCTGGATCCAGGAAAACATCACACCCAGAAGTAGCCAATAAGACCTCATTGCACAAAGGCCAGAGGATGTTTGCTGTTTCATTTAAGCATTATTTATTGAACATTGAGTCTGAACCCTGCCCTCTACTCAGGATTGAAAATGCAGCAGTGAAGAAGAAAGGCAAGTCCCTTTCTTCTGTGAGAATATTTTCTATAAACATGCTGGGGTAGTTTATGCCAATGAGATGGAGCCAAACCATAATACTTCACTGTGGCAGAAATAGTAGATGAGTTTCTATAAAGTGATCTCAGGTGTTTCTGGGCTGAGGTGGTGGTATTTAGCCTTGTGAAACACCTCCTGGGACCCTGGTTAGTGCCATTGACCTATAGCTATAAACTCATTGGTCCTCTAGAAATGGCTTAACACCACTTGATGCCAGGATAGCTCCCAAAACAAAATAGTCCACAGACTATCTTTCATAATGATGGTGAACACTTACAGGATTATACTATGTTACCAGCACTATGCTAAGGGTTTTTCATATATTATTGGCCTTCCCTGGTGGCTCAGATGGTAAAGAATCTGCCTGCAATGCAGGAGACCAGGGTTTGATCCCTGGGTAGGGAAGATCCTCTGGAGAAGGAAATGGTAACCCACTTCAGTTTTCTTGCCTGGAGAATTCCATGGACAGAACCTGGTGTGCTACAGTCCATGGGGTAGCAAAGAGTTGGGCATGACTGAGCAACTAACGCTTTATATACATTTACTAATTCAATCCACATGTCAGCCTTACAACAAAATCTTTATGGTATTAAGAATTAGTGTTCTTTCTGCTTTTAAGCTTTTAGGAAATGACAACATAAATGATATAAATTTCATAGGCATGTAGTTGATGTAGCCATCAGAGATGGGATGCGTATATATTCACATATATATGGCAATATGTGTGTATATATAAATACATAGATGGACTGTATAAAAACATATATGGAAACTGGGGCACATACATATGTGTATATATCCCATACAGATATAGATTGAACTATATTCATATACATACATACATACACATGAACATACCACACATATGTATGAGGTGAGGTGAGGTGAGGTGAAGTCGCTCAGTCGTGTCCGACTCTTTGCGACCCCATGGACTGTAACCTACAAGCCTCCTCTGTCCATGGGATTCTCCAGGCAAGAATACTGGAGTAGATTGCCATTTCCTTCTCCAGGGGATCTTCCCGACCCAGGGATCGAACCCGGATCTCCCACATTGGAGGCAGATGCTTTAACCTCTGAGCCACCAGGGAAGCCCACCACATATGTATAGGAATATATAAATAAGTATATTTGTATATACAAAGTGAATATACTTTCACTTTCACTTTTCACTTTCATGCATTGGAGAAGGAAATGGGAACCCACTCCAGTGTTCTTGCCTGGAGGATCCCAGGGACAGGGGAGCCTGGTGGGCTGCCGTCTGTGGCGTCGCACAGAGTCGGACACAACTGAAGCAACTTAGCAGCAGCAGCACACAAATAACAATATATAAGAATATATATGCATTACACATATAAAATTGCCATTTTCTGTAGGTTAAAAATGATCAACTATTAGTTACTTCATGTAGTTCAGTCTAATGCTATTCATGTGATCAGATTCTGTGCCTTTAATATGGAAGCATCTCCGTTGTCATGGGCGCAGGGTACTGTGTGTTGTTTGAGGGCTGCAAGGAAACTGAAGCTGTCCTGAATTCTCTTAGTGCTCTGTCTAGATAACTCCTTTCACTCATATTTGTATACTTTCCAGATGCCAAAAGGCTCTCACATACATTAGCTTATGTTTAATCCATGGATAATTATTGAGAGTTTGTGAGCTTCCATTTTATAGACATATAAACTGAAATAAAAGAATTAAGTGGCCTCCAAGGTCTTGCACTCATTTTTGGGGGGGTGGGGGGTGCTCCTGCACTCTAACTTCACTCAGCAGGGTGCCTAGTTTCTCTTTGCTGGGACATTAAATGAAGCAAAGAGATACAAAACTTTGAGAGACTCAGTCACTCTCAGGTATCTGAAAATGAGGGTGGTTCCTTTACAAGAAACAGTCACTTGGAGCATTGGTTATATCAGTGGATGTTACCATAGAAGAAGGTCACATAAGGAGATATTTGAGGTCATGGGTTCAAGTCAGGAGCCCTCAAACACACATAGAAATCTGTCTCTCTCATGCACACACACACCCTGCTGATCTGAGGATTCCTGTCACCTGTGTCTGAGACTCATTCCAGGGGAAGGATAACTAGTCTGTGGTTCAGTTCGTAAACACTCATATATGTACAAGTCATAAATAACACACAAAGCAAGACATATACAATGCGCAATCATGTGTCATCCAACAATACACTCACAGCACACCACTGGCACAGCATGACACACCTGATAAAAATACATAAGCATACCGCATACACATAGCTCATCACTATACATACACACCATCAAAAACATACAAGGCCAACTACAAATCAAAAATCTCACAAGACACACACCAACAGCACACATGCACACCTAGTCACACACTCACTACAAGCAGCACACACACGCCTTAATTGAGGTTTGCTTGTGCCCCAAATCCTTGCGAGGTGAAGGCAGTTAGCATGGATAGGCTAAGCCTATTCATCACCACCACCAACCTGTGCCCATGGTGATGCACGCACAGACAGAAGCAAACAACACACATTCTGGCTCTCACTCACAAGTGTGTCACCACAAACACAGGTTGGACACACTCTAGGCTCTGGCTGCAGAGTGGAGGTTGAGCCCTGTCTGATCTTGCTTCCTTGGTGAGATCGGGCATCTGCTCCAGCAGCCCCGATGCTGAGCGCTCACCCTGAGCTGTAATGCCTGCCTGGTGGGGGACATGACCCATCATGACAACAGGAGGCAGATATTTAAGATCATGGGCACCACTCAGGAGCTGCTAATCGCATGTTAAGAGGCTGATAACTAGATCTCTGTGTACTAAAACAGGCCTGGACTGGGTCTAACTCAGGAAGAGAATCAAGCTCTGAGTCAGGTACAGAAGACACACACACACACGACTATCAAACAACACGTACACAATCATACACAGCCCCCCCACACACACACACAAACTACCAAGCAACAAATACACAAGCATACACGATACACACATGACTATCAGACAACTCGTACACAAGCATACACACACACACACACACACACATGAACACAGACATACTCACACTCAAACCCAAATAGATCCTTCAGCAAGTGTGGATTTCCAGCTCCTTCCGACCTGTTCTTGTCATGAGTTCAGACACCTCTTTCAGACTGTTGCTTAAATCCTCATCTTTTCTTCATAGTACAGGAGGAGCTCCTGTGGATTAATCAGCCAATTTCTTAATACCATTTTGGGAGTAGCATGCCCAGGAGCCAGAGGGGACTGGAGGAGTCACAGGGGAGAGTGTCTCTAATGCCAGGGCTGACTTGCATTCCTTCCTTCTCGGGCATGGTTCCAAGTTCAAACTTACCTTGGGCAGAGTTCCAGCTGGGACTCAGAATTTTTTAATTTAATTTTTAAGTGATTTCAGACTTAGAAAAATGTTGTAAAGATGATAAAATGAATTCCTGTATCCTCTTTACCCACATTCCAGAAAGGCTAACATTTTACTTTATTATTAATATGTGTGTATGTATCAAATATTCACACTGCAAATCTTTGATAGGTATAACAGGTATAGCACATATATCAGAAGGCATATGATTTCATTCATATGTCAGAGACATCTGAATAACTCAAGACAGGAAGATAATTCAAGAGAAAGTTTATTACTCACACTAAAGGACTCCTGGGGAGAGCTGGGTGTGAGCAAGCAGGTTGGCTTTGACAAAGTAGAGAGAGGGTTTGGGAACTCTCAGTGGTTAAGGAGTGGGACTGGGGAAAATGTTCTGCTGGAGGGACAGATCATGTGCTGTGCTCTCTGATTAACTCTGTATTGAGTATTCACATACTATAACATGTACCCTTCAGGGGACAAATGCCCGCTTGGCTGATGGCAGATAATCTAAGGGACTGTCAGCAAACACAATTACCAGGGAGCACTGCCTTTCAGTCAGAGCTTCAAGGGTGGTGGCAGGCAAACAGTATATTCAAATATTATTTTGGATATTTCTTGGTTGGTATTGATTATTTTGTCATACAATGTTGTGGCTTCCACAGTAACACTGGTGACCTCCATGTGGTCAGCAGAATAAAGCAATTGGCAAGAATATAACATGCTTGGTGGTGAGAAGGTGGTTGGTGAGCTTTGTTTATGGGCAGGAACCCAAAATGCAGATAGTGCAAGTTAGATTATGAGGAGAAGCCTGAGTAAGAGGCCTAAATCAGATGAATAGGGGACAATAGGCACCATGCAGGAAGATCCAGGACTTGGGATGTGCACATATATGAACTGGATGAGGGGGTGTCTCTTTCAAAGAGAGTTAGAAGTACCACCTTTTGTATAGTCTCTGACATGTCTGTCTTCTCTCCCTTCAGAAGGTGTGGTGGCATGGACCAGAACAACCAGTCCAGTGCCACCGAATTCCTCCTCTTGGGTCTTTCTGAGAGGCCAGAGCAGCATCCTCTCCTATTTGGCATCTTTCTGGCCACGTACTTGGTCACCATGCTGGGAAATCTGCTCATCATCCTGGCCATTGGCTCTGACCCCCACCTCCACACCCCCATGTACTTCTTGGCCAACCTCTCTTCGGCTGATGCCAGCTTTTCTTCCACCATGGTTCCCAAGATGCTGGTGAACATTCAGACTCATAGTCAGACCATATCCTATGGGGGCTGTTTGGCTCAGATGCACTTGTTCATGACATTCGGGGCACTGGATGACTTCCTCTTCGGGGTGATGGCCTAAGACCACTATGTGGCTATCTGCCACCCCTTCACTACTCCTCACTCATGAGTCCTCTTGTGTGCATGCTCCTTTTGGCATCATGCTGGGTTCTCACCAAGCTGGCTGCTCCTCTTTCACACCCTGCTTATGGCCAGGCTTTCTTTCTGTGCAGACAGCACTATCCATCACTTCTTCTGTGATGTGGTCCCTCTGCTGCAACTCTCCTGCTCAGATACTAGCATCAACCAGGTAGCCCTGTTTGCTGTGGGCTCCATGATACTGACTGGTCCTCTCTCCCTGATCATCCTGTCACACACACGTATCATCTCCAGCATCCTCAGGGTCCCATCTGCCTCTGGCAGGCAAAAGGCCTTCTCCACCTGTGGGTCCCACCTCGTGGTGGTCTTCTTGTTCTATGGCACAACTATCGGGGTCTACCTGTGTCCTCCTTCATCAAATTCTGGGGGTGAGTACAGGCTTGTGGCTGTGTTTTACACTGTAGTGATACCGATGCTGAACCCTTTCATTTACAGCCTCAGGAACAAGGATATGAAGGTGGCATTGAGCAGGCTTTTGAGAATTCACACATATTTACATATAAACATATATTTACAATCATTTTATAGAAAATGTTGCAAAAGTGTGTGGGTACATACAGGTGTAAATTAATAATTCCCTCTGGGTGGGTGAAACCAGGAGGATTTCACCCAGAAGGAAACATTTGTAATGGGCCTTGAAGTGAGGGCAGATTGCAAAGCAGAAAATAGAAGTTCTCAAGGCAGGAGAAATATCTGAAAAGATACAGAATAATATCAAGAAAAGGTGAGAGTCTATTGCCCTATATATGAGGCAACATGAGAATCTAATGTTCCTGATCCCAGGATCTTCA
>SJYH01003505.1:79159-90373 GCA_006408735.1 Sylvicapra grimmia | reverse complement strand
CTAGTCAAGGCTATGGTTTTTCCTGTTGTCATGTATGGATGTGAGAGTTGGGCTGTGAAGAAGGCTGAGCGCCGAAGAATTGATGCTTTTGAACTGTGGTGTTGGAGAAGACTCTTGAGAGTCCCTTGGACTGCAAGAGATCCAGCCAGTCCATTCTGAAGGAGATCAGCCCTGGGATTTCTCTGGAAGGAATGATGCTAAAGCTGAAACTCCAGTACTTTGGCCACCTCATGTGAAGAGTTGACTCATTGGAAAAGACTCTGATTCTGGGAGGGATTGAGGTCAAGAGGAGAAGGGGACGACCAAGGATGAGATGGGTGGATGGCATCACTGACTCAATGGACATGAGTTTGCGTGAACTCCGGGAGTTGGTGATGGACAGGGAGGCCTGGCATGCTGCTATTCATGGGGTCACAAAGAGTCGGAGATGACTGAATGACTGAAGTGAACTGATTATAAAGATAACTAATGAGAACTTACTGTATAGCAGAGGGAACTCTTCTCAGTGCTCTGTGGTGACTTAAATGGAAAGGAAATCCACCACAGAGCATTGAGAAGAGTTCCCTGTGCTACACAGTTACCTGTGCTAAACTGTTATATTTAAACGGGAAGGGAGGAGGGAGGGGGGTTCAGGATGGAGAACATGTGTATACCTGTGGCAGATTCATGTTGATGTATGGCAAAACCAATACAATATTGTAAAAAGTAATTAACCTCCAATTAAAGTAAATAAATTTATATTTTAAAAAAAGAAAAAAAAAAGAAAAGGTTGGACATAATAATAAAATAAAATATAGTAGTGTTATATAAAATGTTTGTATTTTAATGCATAGTAGTGTTGTGTATTGGGAGAAGGCGATGGCACTCTACTCCAGTGTTCTTGCCTGGAAAATCCCATGGATGGAGAAGCCTGGTGGGCTGCTATCTATGGGGTCGCACAGAGTCGGACACAATTGAGTTGCTGCAGTCGTGTCCAACTCTGTGTGGCCCCATAGACAGCAGCCCAGCAGTCTCCACTGTCCCTGAGACTCTCCAGGCAAGGACACTGGAGTGGATTGCCATTTCCTTCTCCAATGCATGAAAGTGAAAGTGAAGTCACTCAGTCGTGTCTGACTCTTCACGATATCATGGACTGCAGCCTACCAGGCTCCTCCGCCCATGGGATTTTCCAGGCAAGAGTACTGGAGTCGATTGCCATTGCCTTCTCCAAGGATTGTGGTAAATACTACTATATATTAAATAGAATAGCAAGGAGAGATAAGAAAGCCTTCCTAAGTAAACAATGCAAAGAAATAGAGGAAAACTACAGAATGGGAAAGACTAGAGCTCTCTTCAAGAAAATTAGAAATACCAATGGAACATGTCATGCCAAGATGGGCACAATAAAGAACACAAATGGTATGGACTTAACTGAAGAAGAAGATATTCAGAAGAGATGACAAGAATACACAAGAGAACTATACCAAAAAATCTGAATAACCCAGATAACCATGATGGTGTGATCACTTACCTAGAGCCAGATATCTTGGAGTGCAAAGTCAAGTGGGCCTTAGCAAGCATCACTACAAACAAAGCTAGTGGAGGTGATGGAATTCCAGCTGAGTTATTTCAAATCCTAAAAGATGAAGCTGTTAAAGTGCTGAGCTCCATGTTCCAGCAAATTTGGAAAACTCAGCAATGGCCATAGGAATGGAAAATGTCAGTTTTCATTCCAGTTTCAAAGAAGGGCAATGTCAAAGAATTTTCAAACAACTGCACAGTTGCACTCATTTCACATGCTAGCAAAGTAATTCTCAAAATTCTCCAAGCTAGACTGGTTCAACAGTATGTAAACCAAGAACTTCAAAATGTTCAAATTGGATTTAGAAACGGCAGAGGAACCAGAGATCACATTGCCAACATCCGTTCAATCATAGAAAAAGCAAGCGAATTCTAGAAAAATATCTACTTCTGCTTCATTCCCTGGTGGCTCAGAGGGTAAAGCGTCTGCCTGCAATGCAGGAGACCTGGGTTTGATCCCTGGGTCAGGAAGATCCCCTGGAAAATGAAATGGCAACCCACTCCAGTATTCTTGCTTGGAGAACCCCATGGACATAGGAACCTGATAGGCTACAGTCCACAGGGTCTCAGAGTCGTACATGTCTGAGCAACTTCACTTTCTTTCTACTTTCTTTTCTGTTTCATTGACTGTGTAAGGCTTTTGACTGTGTGGATCACAACAAGCTTTGGATAATTCTTCAAGAGATGGGAATACTAGACCACCTGACCTGCCTCCTGAGAAACCTGAATGCAGGTCAAGAGGTAACGTTTAGAACTGGACATGGAGCAATGGACTGGCTCCAAATTCAGAAAGGAGTACGTCAAGGCTGTTTATTGTCACCCTGCTTATTTAACTTCTATGCAGAATACATTATGCAAAATGCCAGTTTGGATGAAGCACAAGCTGGAATCAACATTGCCAAGAGGAATATCAATAACCTCAGATATGCAGATGACACCACCCTTATGGCGGAAAACCAAGAGGAACTAAAGAGTCTCTTGATGAAGGTGAAAAGGGAAGTGAAAAAGCTGACTTAAAATTCAACATGCAAAATCTAAGATCATGGCATTCAGTCCCATCACTACATGGCAAACAGATGGGGAATCAATGGAAACCATAACAGACTTTATTTTCTTGGGCTCAAAAATCACTGCAGGTGGTGATAGCAACCAGGAAATTAAAAGACCCTTACTCCTTGGAAGAAAAGCTATGACCAGCCTAGACAGCATATTAAAAAGCAGAGACATTACTTTGCCAACAAAGGTCTGTCCAAAGCTATGTTTTTTCCAGTAGTCATACATGGATGTGAGAGTTGGACCATAAAGAAAGCTGAGCCAAAGAATTGACACTTTTGAACTGTGGTGTTGGAGAAGACTCTTGAGAGTCCCTTGGACCGCAAGGAGATCCAACCAGTCCATCCTAAAGGAAATCAATCCTGAATAATCATTGGAAGGACTGATGCTGAAGCTGAAGCTCCAATAGTTTGGCCACCTAATATGAAGAGTTGACTCATTGGAAAAGACCTTGATGCTGGGAAAGATTGAAGGCAGGAGAATGGAACAACAGAGGATGAGATGGTTGGATGGCACCATTGACTCAGTGGACATGAGTTTGAGCAAGCTCTGGGAGATGGTAAGGGACAGGGAAGCCTGGCATGCTGCTGTCCATTGTGTCGCAAAGAGCTGGACATGACTGATCAACTGAACAACAACAGAAATGTATACGTATGGCTGATTCACTTTCCTAAAGAACAGAAACTAATACAACATTGTAATTATGCTCCAATAAAAATTTTTAAAGAAGAGTTTCTTTTGAATTGCAGATGCATTTTATTATTACGAAGTCAAGATTACTTTTTTTTTTTTAGAGTTCATGACTTCTGTGTCTTATCTAATGAAATGTTGCCTACACCATAGTTTTATACTTATAGGTTTTACACAATTGCTCCAGTTCAAGTTATGTTTTGCATGTGGTGCAGCCAAAAGTCCGTGTTCACGTAAGACATATTGATACTGAATCATGCTGACATCACTTTCTGAAACAATATCCTTGCCACATTAAATTGCCTTGGTGCATTCATAAACTATTAATTGACCTTGTGTGTATTGACTGATTTCAAAATTATTCACTGTTCTATTGATCTATATTCCTATTCTCATGCCAATATTATTATTTTCTTTGCTATGGATTATAAAAGTTTTGAAATTAGGTAAAGTAAGTCTGGCAGTTTTTTTCTCATTTTAAATTATTATGGTTTCCCTTTCACGTCTGTGTAAAATTAAGAGGTATTTTCAAAAAGTAGGCTGCTAATGTTTTTGGCTTTGATGGCATTGACCCTGTAGGTCAAATGGGGAAGAGAACCAGCTCTATGATAATATTGAGTTATCCAGTCTGTGTGCAAGGTATATCTCTATTTGCATCCTCTTTATTTCACCATAAATATTTTGTAGTTTTTAATGTACTAGTATTGCAGGTTTTTTGGTAAATTCATCCATATGTATTTTTCAGTTTTTATACTGTTATAGATAGTATAGGACTTCCCTGGTGGCTCAGACGGTAAAGCGTCTTGTTTACAATGCGGGAGACCTGGGTTCGATCCCTGGGTTGGGAAGATCCTCTGGAGAAGGAAATGGCAGCCCACTCCAGTATTCTTGCCTGGAAAATCCCACGGAGAGAGGAGCATGGTGGGCTACAGTTCACGGGGTCGCAAAGAGTTGGACACGACTGAGCGACTTCAATTTATAAATAGTATATTAAAAATTTTCAATTCTCCATGCTAGGATATAAAGTACCATTGATTTTTGGTTTTTGTTCATCAGCTTTGTAATCCTGCTACCTTGCAAAATCACTTAATGCAAACCGATTTGGAGGGAGATTCTTTTTTGTTTTCTTTTTCCTTTTTTTCTGCCTTTTTAAAGATTAGTTTATTTCTTACTTGTTCATTTTATCTCTATTATTATCTTATTAGGTATATGTCTTTTTTAGCATTGGTTTTTATCCCAATCTTTCTATGGTGTCATTTTGTGTGTGTGCTGCTGCTATGCAAAATGTAATATCTTTATCAACTTTATACATAAACATAAGACTAAACAATATATAACCAGCATCTGGAGTGACATTTAAGTCTGTGGTATGTCCCCAGCTCTAGTCTGTTTGGGTGTAAAGATGGAAATCAAAATGTTGGAAGGAGTTTGATATTTGATACATGTATAGAATATTACAATAGCAAATTACTTTACTGTTTATTTATTTCATTCCATAAGCTCTGACTTAAGGAATCCCTTAGGTGAATGAAGACAGTCTGGCTTTATTACCTCTCTTTTCACAGAGTTCAATTTAACCTTCCATTCTTCATGTATTTTTCCTGGACATTTTCAAAGTTAGGTTCTTCTCTTTTCAAAGGAGCATGAAGTTCCTCATGGGCATGGGGGAACCATGATAATGGAGCCTGTAAAACTGGATGCCTTGGAGATGTGAAAGTAATCTTGATCAGACAACTGACACAGAAAAGACTTCAAGGCATAGTATAGTCTTTAGTAAGGTTTAACTTTATTAAAGAATTCAAGATTTTTTATTAAAGAATCACTGAGTTAACTCAACAATTTTGTTGTTGTTTAGTCATTAAGTTTTGTCTGACTCTTTGTGACTCCATGGACTGCAGCATGCCAGGTTTCCCTGTCCTTCACCACCCCTCCTACAGTTGCTCAAACTTCCCTGGTAGCTCAGCTGGTAAAGAATCTGCCTGCAATGCAGGAGACACCAGTTCAATTTCTAGGTCAGGAAGATCCACTGGAGAAGGGATAGGATACCCACTCCAGTATTCTTGCGCTTCCCTGGTGACTCAGATGGTAAAAAATTCGCCTGTAATGCAGGGCACTTGGGTCAATACCTGGGTTTGGAAGATCCCCTGGAGAAGGCAATGGCTACCCACTCTAGTATTCTTGTCTGGAGAATTCCATGGACAGAGGAACCTGGCGGGCTACAGTCCATGGGGCTACAAAGAGTTGGACATGACTGAGGGCTTTCACTTGCTTTCACTTTTCATGTCCATTGCGTTGGTGATGCCATCCAACTATCTAATCCTCTGTCACCCGTTTCACTTCCTGCCCTCAGTCTTTCCCAGCATCAGTGTCTTTCACAATGAGTTGGTTCATCAGAACTATTCAGCAAGAGTGAAGCTAAAATTTTTAAATTTTAAGTAGATTGACATGTTGATGTTATATGTCTTCTTTATATTTATATGCATAGAAGTATATATGCAAATATTATTGCAATATATTCTTATAGGAAAAGAAAGTTATAAAATACCATATAAAACAAATCCCGTTTATGTAAATATAAAATTTCTTGAACAAAATCCACTTTAGAAGGATAAATGAATAATGGAAGGGTGAAATTCTTTGATGTACTTCTTTCCATTCATATCTATGTTATTGCATTTGGGTTTCCATCATGAAGAAGAATTAATTTTAAAAGCAGAAAATCAAAAGGGAATTTCCACTTGGAAAATAAATCCCTGCTCACATACCAGGCTATGACTTAACTCAGGGAAACATTAAGTTAGTAGGGAAGGGTAAGAAGGTCTTTTACATCTTTTGGGGGGCTCATGTCCACAGGGCATCACCATGATGTTCTTCCTAAGGACAATGTTTCCTCAAAATCTGCCCTTAGGACCATGTGTGTCAGAATTCCCTGGCTGCAGAGTTCAAGAAAGAGCATCACTGGAGGTGGAGCTGGGATCTGCAACTTTAACAAGCTCTCCAGGGGCTTCTGTGGCACATCAAAATTTAGGAACGACTGCCCGAGGGCATCTGTCTTGGAGAGAGTAAGAAGAAAACTGAGCAATTAATCTATGTTTAATGCATGTCTCTAACCAGGAGTTCGATGTCTGGTCCCTTGAGTCTTCTCCCTGTTGGGCATATGATAGCGTTCACACTCTATTCTGAACTTGGAGATGAACTCCTTGGAGACGAACTCCAAGGCTCATGGATTTTTCCTCTCTGATGCTGGTAAGAGGTTCAGGACCACAGAATTGGCTACATCTGGTCTCCAGGTGTCCTACAGAGAAACTGAAAAACCTGTCCTTACTCTCAGCAGCCAGATCACATTAGCATAAAGTTCAGAGCAGAACTGGTTTTCTTTCCCTATAGCAGGTGTGTATGTGTGTGTGTGTGTGTGTACACAGGTGGTCTTATTTATGTCAGTTCTCATGCTAGTACCTAAAGACAAGGGGAGAAGGCATATCATGGCTTATCACTTGGACTCTTGATAACAACTCTTTTTATTATGGGTGTGCCTATTCATGAGGTCAGGAGAGTTTGTTGGATCAAGAGAAGATTAGATAATGATAAATATGAGTATTAGTATAAAAAAATATGTGACTGACAGTAATATTTTTACTTTGTAAAGCAGTGATATTGCAAGGCTAAGATATAAGACCCTCTGAGTTCAATCAAGAGATATGATTCTTTTCTCTTCAGCCTTTATACATAATTTAAACTTTGGCAATGTATTTTTGATCCACTTCCCTGTGAGAATTTGTTGTTGAAACTTCCTCCCTATACTTTACTTAGGAAAGGATTTTGAAGTCAGATTTCAGAAAAATCATTATGTCACAATCTGAAGGTCAAACCATAGGATTGTTCTTAAATGTACAGAAACAATAGAAATGAGAGAGATTTTAACTTACTATCTATCCCTCTACTAAGATGCTGTGACATTTTCTCTTTGCTGAAAAGGCACAGCTGCAAATTATGACATAGAGGTGGCCTCTCTCCTAGATGATGGAAAAATGCCACTGAACCAGTTTCTGTTCTGTATCAAACCTCTTCTTGGTTGGTAAATTCCCTGTTTTACATGGTAATGTCATACATTTTAGGGTTTTGCAGGGACATGGCCATGCAGGCAGACACTGGCATTCACCAGCAGAAAGGACTCAGTATTTTCTGCTTCTGTCGTGAAAATGTGCTACTTTACTATCCTTTTGTTCACAACAGACAGGAGAAGAGCATGAAGAGAGAGGAAAATAGCAGCATGTCCGAGTTCCTCCTCCTGGGGCTCCCCATCCGGCCAGAGCAGCAGGGTGTGTTCTTTGCCCTGTTCCTGGGCATGTACCTGACCACCGTGCTGGGCAACCTGCTCATCATCCTGCTCATCAGGCTGGACCCTTGCCTCCACACCCCCATGTACTTCTTCCTCAGCCACTTGGCCCTTACTGACATCTCCTTTTCATCTGTCACCATCCCTAAAATGCTGATAAACATGCAGATTCAGGATCAATCCATCCCCTATGCAGGGTGCGTAACACAGATGTATTTCTTCCTCTTTTTTACTGATCTGGATGATTTCCTGCTCACCTCAATGGCTTATGATCGGTACGTGGCCATCTGCCACCCTCTCCACTACAGCACCATCATGGGACAGGGGCTGTGCACCTTACTAGTAACTGTGTCCTGGATTCTCTCCTGTGCCAGTGCCCTGTGTCACACCCTCCTCCTGACCCGGCTGTCCTTTTGTGCTGACCACAGCATCCCTCATTTCTTCTGTGACCTTGATGCCCTGCTGAAGCTCTCCTGCTCAGACACATCCCTCAATGAGCTGGCCATTTTCACAGCAGGAGTGGTCATCATCATCCTCCCATTAATATGTATCCTGACCTCTTATGGATGCATTGGGGCCACCATCCTGAAGGTCGCCTCCACCAAGGGGATCTGCAAAGCATTGTCCACATGTGGCTCTCACCTCTCTGTGGTGTCTCTGTATTATGGAACAATTATTGGCCTGTATTTTTTCCCCTCATCCAACACCTCCAGGGACAAGAGCACCATTGCCTCTGTGATGTACACAGTGGTCACTCCACTGCTGAACCCCTTCATTTATAGCCTAAGGAACAGGGACATGAAGGGGGCCCTGGAGAGACTCCTGCACAGGGCAAAAGTCTTGTCTCAGTGATGTTTGCTCATCTTTATAACAGCCATGTATGTTCACAAAACCTTAGCTCCTATATCCCTAGATTTGATCCCAGAATGGAATAAATACTCAGTAAATATTTGATAGTTGAATTGCATTCCTTTACAATTATTGTCTATTTCCTAACAGTTCATTAGCATAAATTTGGAATTTTGAGTTTAGGTTCTTGATTTTTGATCTTGTCTATTAGGCTGAGAATTTATATAGCTCTTAGTACTTATGTCTCTCCTCTTATTTCCTGGGAATTTATTTCTTTTAAAAATGTATTTAATTATTCATTTATTTTTTATTGGAGGATAATTGCTTTACAATATTTTGTTAGTTTTTGCTATACAGCAACATGAATAAGCTCTAAGTATATATATATATATATTCTCTCTCTCTTCATTCTCCCTCCAAACCTCCCCATGCTTTGCAGCCCTCTAGGTCATCATAGAGTACCACACTGAGGTTCCTGTGCTGTGTAGCAGTTTCTCATTAGCAATCTAATTTACACATGGTAGTGTATGTATGTCAATGGTACTCTCTCAGTTTTTCCCACCTTCTTCTTCCCCCACTCCAGTGTTCTTGCCAGGAGAATCCCAGGGATGGGGGAACCTGGTGGGCTGCAGTCTATGGGGTCACACAGAGTCGGACATGACTGAAGTGACTTAGCAGCAGTAGCAGCTCCTTCCCCCTGAGCAAACTCTGTGAAGGACAGGGGAGAATGGTATGCTGCAGTCCATGGGCTTGTAAACAGTCAGACAAAATTTAGCAACTGTAACAACTACTCCTCCAATTGTGTCCAGAAATCCATTCTCTATGTCTGCCTCTCTATTCTTGCCTAATTGGTTCATCACTACCATTTTTCTAGATTCCATATGTAGACATTAACATAATAATATTTAGTTTTCTCTTTCTGACTTTTTTCACTCTGTATGTCAGACCCAGACACTATGTAGACCCATCCACATCCCTGCAATGGCACAGTTTTGTTTCATTTGTGGCTGTATAGTATTCCATTGTATATATGTGCCACATCTTCTTTATTCCTCTGTCAGTGGACATTTACTACTGTGTATAAAATAGATAACAAATGAGACTATACTGTATAGCACAGGGAACTCTACTAAAAGCTCTGTGGTGACCTAAATGGGAAGGGAATTTTAAAAAGAGGGGCATAAATATGTATCGGTTAAGTTCAGTTCAGTCGCTCAGTCATGTCTGACTCTGTGACCCTGTGAACTGCAACATGCCAGGCCTCCCTGTCCATCACCAACTCTGGGAGTTTACCCAAATCCATGTCCATTGAGTCGGTGATGCCATCCAGCCATCTCATCCTCTGGCATCCCCTTCTCCTCCTGCCCCCAATCCCTCCCAACATCAGGGTCTTTTCCAATGAATCAGCTCTTTACATCAAGTGGCCAAAGTACTGGAGTTTCAGCTTTAGCATCAGTCCTTCCAGTGAATACCCAGGACTGATCTTCTTTAGGATGGACTGGTTGGATCTCCTTGCAGTCCAAGGGACTATCAAGAGTCTTCTCCAGCACCATAGTTCAAAAGCATCAATTCTTCGGCACTCAGCTTTCTTCACAGTCTAGCTCTCATATCCATACATGACTACTGGAAAAACCAGAACCTTGGCAAATTCATTTCACTGAGATCAGAAAATAACAAAACATTGTTAAGCAACTATAGCCCAATAACTTTTTTTTAAAAAAAGTTTCTTTGGAAGAGCAAATGCATTTTATTTTTATGAAATCAAGATTCTATCTTTTCCTTTTAGTGTTCATGACTTTTGTGTCCTGTTTAAGAAAATATTACCTACCTCACTTTTACCAAGATTTTGCCCAATGTTTTCTTCAAAATAGTCTTATAGCTATAGTTCTTACACATTTGACCCATTTTGAGTTATGTTTTGCATGTTATGCGGCTCAAGAGTCCATGTTCACTTAAGCTATATTGATACTGAACCATGCTGGCACCATTTATTGAAACACTATGCTTGCCACATTAAATTGCCTTGGTCCACTGTAAACTATTAATTGACCTTATTTGTATTGATCTATTTAAAAATTATTCACTGTTCTATTGATCTATATCCCTATTCTCATGCAATTATTTTCATTTTCCTTTCGATGGATTATAAAAAGGTTTTTAAATTAAGTAAATTATGGCATTTTGCTTTTCATTTTAAGATTTTTTGTCTTCCATTTGACTTCCGTATAATAAGAATCACCCTCTATAAGCAGGCTAATACATTGTCTTTGATTGCACTGACCCTGTGGATCAATTGGAGGAGAGACTTGGCTCCATAACAATATTGAGCTATCCAGTCTATGTGCAAAGTGTATCTCTATTCATTTTCATTCTCTTTAAATTTACCATGAATGAGTTTATAGTTTTTAATGTACTGGTATTTTGGTAAATTCATCTGTATGTATATTTTGCTTTTTAAACAGTTATAAATAGTATATTAAAATTTTCAGTTTTCAGTGCTCACTGTTAGGATATAAAATATCATTGATTTTTGTTATTTATTGACCAACTTTGTAATGCTGCTACCTTGGAAAACTCACTTATTGCAAATAGATTTGGACAAATATTGTTTCTTTACTTTTACCTCTTTATTGGCCTTTTTAAGATTCAGTTCAGTTCAGTTCAGTCACTCAGTCATGTCCGACTCTTTGCAACCCCATGAATCGCAGCATGCCAGGCCTCCCTGT
>SJYH01003504.1:96624-106762 GCA_006408735.1 Sylvicapra grimmia | reverse complement strand
TGGGTTTTCTGCATTACAGACAGATTCTTAACAATCTGAGCCACTTGGGAAATCAATATGTTATGCGTGTGTGTGTGTGTGTGTGTGTGTGTGTGTGTGTGTATAATAAAGCTGTTAGAGGCATCCTCTTTAAATTGTTTTAGGTTTAGGGCCATGAAATCTGAACTCCGGAGCTTCTAAGAGCATTACTAATAGGTCTTCAGAGGGTACCTAAGGAAAAAGCATTGGCACAGCTTCCATGGAGCCCTTCATTTTGATCTTACCTCTGCTTTCCAGGTTATCTGCCAGGCTGGGTTGGACATAAAAGGCCCTCACCTGGAGTGGTTTAGTAGCTCAGTCTTGTCTGACTCTTTTTGACCCCACGAACTCTAGCCTTCGAGGTTCCTCACTCCATGGGATGTTCCAAGCAAGAATACTGGAGTGGGTTGCCATTTCCTTCTCCAGGGGAACTTCCTGACCCAGAGATCAAACCTGGGTCTCCTGCATAGCAGTCATATTCTTTAATGACTGATCCACCAGGGAAGCCACCTAGGGAGAGCCAGATTATTGAAATGGATGAATGTTATCTATCAAATGATACAAGTCTTCTAAAAACCAGTAATTTTTTTTATAATTGACATTTTAGTAGGGTTTGTTTCTTTTTGACAAATGAAAATGGCAAGCCAAGTGACCTAAAGGCTAGACATAGAAGGAGCTGGAAGGACCCCTCCCCATGAACATGAAGGTTGTAGTCTGGTAGGATGCACAGTCAAACCAGTGGCTGTAAGAAACTGTTTTCTGTCAGTCTAATAGGAGAGAGGTCAGACAGCTCTATTTTTTTCCACTTATCATTAGAATTTATTCCTTCAGAACTCCATCCTCTTCACTCTGAGTTTTCTTTTGATACCACGGAAGAGACAGGGAGAAATTGGAAAAGCACATGGGTCTCCATCCAGATCATGCAATTTGGTTTCCAAAGGCTCCTGGCCACAGAGTCACAGTTCTGGTTGGTTGTTCCTCCCGCCTGCAGCTGTGGCTCTGGGATTCTCTGAGTACAAACTGCTCCTCTCTTTCTCCTGGATAAGCAATACATTTCTGGGAAACTTTAGGACAACCACTTACCCTGCCAACCTCATATTTCTTATCTTAAAGAACAGCCAGTGTTAACTTAGACAAGCATCTCAGCCTTCTCATCCCAGCTCCTTTTTGGTCAAAATTTCCATCAACTATGATTACTACCTGCAAGTCATTCATGCCACTCTTTCTATTTGTTAAACAAGCCTATAAAATCAGTTATGAGTCTTAGAATTGTCTAAAAATATTCAGGTATTCTTCCCTGTGTTTCCCCAGCACTAGAGGCCTTGGCCCAGAGTGGGTGAATCTGCAAGTCCCTAGCACCCCACCCAACTTTCATAGCAGGCAGACACTAAATGTTGATTGCATTTTTATTGCCTGATACTGTCTTCCAGGGTATCATACTTTTCCTGATAAAGATGGATGCTTAAATCAACGTCAACCATTGATTTAATTTCCTATTCTACCTGCTGTCTTTTTAAGACCAAAATCATTTCCCAAGAGAAAATCATCTCAGGGGATAATGTGATGATTAAGAGAATGTTCATGGAACTCAGCACAGAGCCTTACATTACACACAGTGCACACATTGTAAATGGAATCTGGTGGTGTTATAATAGTTAACCTTTGGAATGGGCATTTTAAGTACTTGGTATAATGATAGAAAGATGGCTGTAAGTTGGGGGCAAGCTTAAAAATGTCATAATTGCTCATGACATGGGCTTGCCAGCTCCGTAACTTAGGCTTTGCAATGTCCATCAAGTTGCTTTTCTTCTCCCTGTGCCTCACTGTCTCCATTTGTAAAATTAGATAATACTGTTACTAGACATGTTACACTGAATTTTGTAATTAACCACTTCTTTATCCCTACATAGATAGCTGAGACATCTGGGTTCCTCATCTGTGAGGAGGAACCTGCTCATTCCTCTCTCTTGTAACATCTGCTGACTCCTGAAAATTTGAGATGCAGCTCCTACTCTCTGAGCCTCAAATAGTTTCATCTGTTAAAAATAGAAATGCCTGCCTCAAAGGGCTACTGAGTGTGTCACAAGAGCTGATACCTAGAAAGTTCTTATCAGAGTGTTGGGTGCATTCAATAAACATCATGAGGACTGCTGCTGCTGCTGCTGCTAAGTCGTTTCAGTCGTGTCCGACTCTGTGCGACCCCATAGATGGCAGCCCATCAGGCTCCTCTGTCCCTGGGATTCTCCAGGCAAGAACACTGGAGTGGGTTGCCATTTCCTTCTCCAGTACATGAAAGTGAGAAGTAAAAGTGAAGTCGCCCAGTCATGTCTGACTCTTAGTGACCCCATGGACTGCAGCCTACCAGGTTCCTCCATCCATGGGATTTTCGAGGCAAGAATACTGGAGTGGGGTGCCATTCCCTTCTCCATCACGAGGACTACCTATAGTTTTATTCCCTTGGAAGGAAAACCATTCCCTGCTGTTTCAACAAGTTTCAAGGAAAGGAGCTTAATCCTAAAAAATCAATAATGTTTACCTTTGAAAAGTATCCTTGACACAAAGGCCTCTGTATTTTCACTATTTCAGACATTTCTACTTGTGATTGGTGTGGTGGGCGTGATGGTGGCTGCAATTCCTTGGACTGCTATACCTGTGATTCCCCTTGGCATCATTTTCTTTTTTCTTCGGTGGTATTTCTTAGAGACATCACGAGATGTGAAACGCCTGGAATGTACAAGTGAGTACCAGGGCTCTCAGGTTGGGAGGGCAGTGCGGGCTGTCTTCCATTCATATTGCAATTAAACAGACCCCTGAAATTTTGCAGACTATTCTGTGGAATTTCTCACCATTAACATTAGGTGATTGAAAGTTATGGCCCCTGAGAGTAGGTTTGGCCCTTGAAGCAAACCTTAAACCTTAAAACCTTACAGCTTCCCTTTGCATTTTAGCCCAAGGAGGATGGATGTGAGCACCATGAGGACAGGGACCATTTCTGTCTTGTTCATGACATACTTCCTAACACAGAGTATCAAACTCTATTAATACTATTCTTTAAAGTATTTCATCATGTTAGAACTATCATAGAAGGAAAATAGAGAATTTTTCTTCAAAAGAAACCTGAGTGCCAAAGAACTGATGCTTTTGAACTGTGGTGTTGAAGAAGACTCTTGAGAGTCCCTTGGACTGCAAGGAGATCCAACCAGTCCATTCTAAAGGAGATCAGTCCTGAATATCCATTGAAAGGACTGATGTTGATGCTGAAACTCCAATACTTTGGCCACCTGATGTGAAGAACTGACTCATTTGAAAAGACCCTGATGCTGGGAAAGATTGGGGGCAGGAGGAGAAGGGGACGACAGAGGATGAGATGGTTGGATGGGATCACCAACTCGATGGACATGGATTTAGGTAGACTCCAGGAGTTGGTGGTGGACAGGGAAGCCTGGCGTGCTGCTGTCCATGGGGTTGCAAAGAGTCGGACACAACTGAGCGAGTGAACTGAACTGAACTGAAAGTTACCAGAAATGACAAGGAAAGGAAAAATTTGAAAAAGGAAAGGAGACCTCAGTAAATATATGTCAGAAGTGATATATTTGAAAAATACATTCTTTCACATGTTCTAGTAAGTTGCAGTTGTTAAAAGTATTGCAAAAAGATGTGTGTTAGTTGCTTAGTCATGCCCAACTCTTTGCGACTGCATGGACTGTAGCCTACCAGTCTCTTCTGCCCATGGAATTCCTCAGGCAAGAATACTGGAGTGGGTAGCCGATCCCTTCTCCAGACGATCTTCCTGACCCAGGGATTGAACCCAGGTCTCCTGCATTGCAGGTGGATTCTTTAATGTCTAAGCCACCAGGGAAGCCCTGCTGCAAAGATAAGCCCTGTTATTTTCAGGTTTGCTCTTTGTCATTGTCAGTATTTGGGGTGACACCACACTGTGTACCCCTTTTTCAAAGCTATTCATATAAATGATGCCAAAAATAATCCCCTAGGAGAACACAGGAGGAGGGCTGGTTCAGTATCCATTTAGTTGATTGCTCCATTCAGCTTCCTAATTTTAGAATAATGGGGAACAGAGGCATCCCTGGTTGTCCTGTGATTAAGACTCTGTGCTTCCACTGTGGGGGCCACCACTTCAGTCCTTGGTTGGGAAACCAGATCCTGCAAGGTGCAGCAAAAAAAAAAAAAAAACAGAATGATGGGGACACATTTTATGATTAATTATTCTGTTCAACAGGTAATCACAGATGATGAAATAATCAAATTTTTCTCTTAATAATGCACACATTTCACCAATAGTAAAACAAAAATAAGGAAAATAGATTGTTATATAGTTTTTAAAGTTATAAAAACAATAGCCAAAAAGTAATGAGAGAATATGTTTGCATCAGAGACCTCAACCATGAATAGTTACTGCAAATTTATACCAACTTAACCTTCTAGATAGATGGAGAAACAGTATAAACAGTGTCAGAATTTTTTTTTGGGGGGCTCCAAAATCAATGCAGATGGTGACTGCAGCCATGAGATTAAAAGACAGTTACTCCTTGGAAGAAAAGTTATGACCAACATAGATAGCATATTGAAAAGCAGAGATATTACTTTGCCAACAAAGATCCATCTAGTCAAGGCTATGTCCAATAGTCAGGTATGGATGTGAGAGTTGGACTGTGAAGAAAGCTGAGCGCCAAAGAATTGATGCTTTTGAACTGTGGTGTTGGAGAAGATTCTTGAGAGTCCCTTGGACAGCAAGGAGGTCCAACCAGTCCATTCTGAAGGAGATCAGCCCTGGGATTTCTTTGGAAGGAATGATGCTAAAGCTGAAACTCCAGTACTTTGGCCACCTCATGCGAAGAGTTGACTCATTGGAAAAGACCCTGATGCTGGGAGGGATTGGGGGCAGGAGGAGAANCTGGGATTTCTTTGGAAGGAATGATGCTAAAGCTGAAACTCCAGTACTTTGGCCACCTCATGCGAAGAGTTGACTCATTGGAAAAGACCCTGATGCTGGGAGGGATTGGGGGCAGGAGGAGAAGGGGACGACAGAAGATGAGATGGCTGGATGGCATCACTGACTCGATGGACATGAGTCTAAGTGGACTCCTGGAGTTGGTGATGGACAGGAAGGCCTGGCGTGCTGCGATTCATGGGGTCACAAACAGTTGGACACAGCTGAGCGACTGAACTGACTGACTGAACCTTCTAGAAACCAAGCCAAGAACAGACACATATTGAGTCTCATGCTTCTCTGTATCTACTAAGTGGAAAAAAATCTCAGTTCATCCAGTCAAAGGAGGTTTTTTTTTTTTTTTTTTTTTTTTTTGTGGCATCGATATGTTTTGTTTTGATAATAAACACTTGAGGTACTTACCTTTATTTGCAAAAAGGATAGTGATCGTCAGTTTCATAAAGTCTATAGAAGACATTTTCACTCATCAAGAGAAGCAGCTAACCTCCTGTGAGGTCAAGTTTGGTGAGGTGTTTGGATGGCTAGGAAGCAATAGTGTTCAGGTGTGTGTGACGTTCTACCTATATGACTGAGTAGAATGGTAGGACCTAGGGAGGCAGAAGAGGAAGTGATGTGCTCCATCCAGTCTTCTGCGTAGACAAGGCTTCAGACGTTTTATGATCTGAGGCCACTCATGAAATAAGTCATTCAACAGTCTTGTTGCAAAGTAGGTCTCTGGTACCTTGATACAGGGGTTGTTCCAGAAGAATATTTGAGAGAATTTTTGCCTGGGGCAAGGGCCATTTCCCATTCATGTGGAAGTGGAGAGGTGGGCTTCTTCTGAGGCTTTTGTCAAGAAGCAGTACAAGATCGTCTCACTATTTGATCTGGAGAGTCTGAGAACTTTGGCACTATCACTGTGGAATATTTGGACTTTTTGTACCCAGTAGGCTGCAACAAGTTAGACAATACATTTAATCCAGATAACCCATCCTGCACACCTCAGATAACCACATGTGGTGGCCAGTTGACTAGAATGTTTGTGTTCTCTCTCTGGGTGGTAGTGGTGGGAGGAGGGTGTTCAGTCCCTCAGTCGTGTCCAACTCTTTGACCCATCAGACTGCAGCATGGCAGGCTTCCTTGTCCTTCACCATCTCCCAGAGTTTGCTCAAACTCATTTCCATTGAGTTGGTGATGCCATCCAACCATCTCATCCTAGGGCTGAGTGGATGGTCACCTGGCCCCTAGCGCAGGCTGTCCTCCCCCAGCCCAGGGCTTCCCATCCCCTATGAGCTCCAACATCTCATAGAAGGAAGCCTGCTCCTTCCTTCCTTATTGAACTGGGAACACTAAACACATGAGGAAGTTCTGTGTCTTTACCTGTTTGTACCTCAACCCCTCCAAACATGCAGTGCCCAAGTGCACATCAGTACTGACTGAACTGTCACCAAACAGGTATTCAGATCCTGGACTAAGAAGTGAGGACCTGAGAACAGTGTGGAGTTTCCCCCTTGATCCTTTCCCCATCATTTTATAAAGTCTTTGTAGCCTCCTGTAAGATGCATTACTAACTTCCCGTAAACAACCTTGTTGTACTAACAGGTCTTCTCTAGGAGATGCACAGGTAACAAAGTGATGTCAGTATTTTTTGCTGATACAGCACAAGTTATCACTCATCCCATAAAGCGGTCACAGGCTCACTGTCTGCTCCTGACAAAACCAAGTTACAGCCTCGTTCACGGTGGGGAATGAGAACCATAAGGGGTCCTCCCTGCCCTACAGCCTGCAGCCCACCTGTTCTCTGATGGGCAGGAGCCTGACCCTGGTGCTCGTGGTCAGTGTGCTCTTAGAGAAGATGGCAGGAAATGAATGGTCAATGATGTGACACCAGGCCCAAATGCACATGAAGTCATTCAGAAGAGAATGGATACTAAGGCCACTGTCAGATTATAAAAAGGTGATGTGAGTGTCACATGCTGCAGTGACCTCTGAACACTAGGACACGTATCCAGCAGGCAGATATAAAAACATCCATCAGGTTCCTGAAACAGAAGTCAAGACCATTCAAAGACTTCTCGTCTGCCGGGTCCTGTGGGCACAAGGGCGGTGCAGTGCCGGGTGCTCTGTGACCCACACAGAGGCTCCTGGTGCAGGTGCAGCGAGAGGCCCAGGACGGAGGAGACGACAGGCTGTCCCCTCCCCTTACTCGTCTCACCCTGTCCTGGGTCTGGCTCTGGTGCAGTGTGGGAGATGTACTGACCTCCAGCCCTTGTTACTCATCTAAGGTGGAAATGGCACACAGGTAGCTCAACAAAATTCAGTGTGGTGAGGACTCTAATGAGGAATTAAATTTTATTTATTTTTTAAAAATATAAATTTATTTATTTTAATTGGAGGTTAATTACTTTACAGTATTGTATTGATGGGGAACACGTGTATACCTGTGGGAATTAAATTTTAAAATGCTACTGATTCAAAAATTAGTGAGCAGTAATTACTCACCCATGAAAAAGAGTGAAATATTACCATTTACAGCAACTCTGATGGACTTAGGGAATATTATTATTAGTAAAATAAGTCAGAGAAAGATAAATATGATATCACTTATATATGGAATCTAAAAATAATACAAATGAATCTGTACACAAAATAGAAGTAGACTCAGAGACATAGAAAACAAACTTACAGTTGCCAAAGGGGATTGGGAGACAGGGAAGAACAAATTAGAAGTATGGGATTAATAGAAACACTGCTATTAATGTGTCAAATAGACAACAACAAGGAATTACTGTAAAGCACAGGGAATTTTATTCAGTATCTTGTAATAACCTGTAATGGAATGTAATCCAAAAAAATAACTGAATGACTATACTATATACCTGAAACTAGCACATTATTGTAAGTCAACTATACTTTAATATATTTTTAAAAAATTGTGAACAATTTCCACCTGGTGACATGCCAGAAAAATTTGGAGACAGGTGTGTTTGAGAGGATCTTGATGAAAGAACAATAATTTATTTATCTAAATATAGCTGTGATTTGAATTTGATGAAAGATAGTTTCAAGGAGAATCTTTCATTCCCAGGTCATTAAAGTGAAGCTTGGAGTGAGCAGGAGTTTGAGGGTCACGTGGAGGATTCCCTTTGGTGGGACGTGTGACCACAGAGCCCGGGAGGTGGTGGTTTCTCACATCCAGCCTCCCTGACTTTCTCTGTCGTGTGTCTCTCTGCTTCCCCAGCATGGAGCCCAGTATTTTCCCACTTATCATCTTCTCTCTGGGGACTCTGGACCATCCGGGCATACAAAGCTGAACACAAGTTTCAGAAACTGTTTGACGCACACCAGGATTTGCACTCAGGTCTGTCAGTTTCTGGAGATGATTTCAGAGATGAGATCTGCTGCCTTCTGAGACCTGACTTTCTTCTCAGGTGGCCTGGCAGCTCCCACCTCTCTCTGTGTCACCCCTCATCCCCCTCTGCACACCTGCCTCCCCCACCCCTTCCTCTCAGCATCCCTCTGTCTGTCCCTCTTCCCCATCACCACATGCTTACTCCTCTGACTGACTCGCATTGTCCTTGCGTCACTGTGCCCTGTAGACTTCTGTCTCTTTAGGGCAAGAGTCAGCAAACTTTTCTTTTTATGTGAAGATCCAGATAGAAAATATTGTAGGCTTTGAGTATTATACTGTGTCTGTTGTAACTACTCACCTTTGCTGTTGTAGCACAAAGACTGCTGCTGCTGCTAAGTCGCTTCAGTCATCTCCGACTCTATGTGACCCCATAGACAGCAGCCCACCAGGCTCCCCCATCCCTGGGATTCTCCAGGCAAGAACACTGGAGTGGGTTGCCATTTCCTCCTCCAATGCATGAAAGTGAAAAGTGAAAGTGAAGTCGCCCAGTTGCACAAAGACAGGCAGAGATAATACATCAGAAAATGGCTGTAGCTGTGTTCCAATAAAACTTTATTTACAAAACCAAGTGGTGGCTGTTGTTGCCCTCCAGGCTGTGGTTTGTTGACTCTTTTCAGAGCATGGAGGGTGGTAGATGTGATTGAGGAAATAATTTCCTGATTTGCCACCTACTTGATTATGTTTTTATCAGTGAAGTTTTTTCCCTAAGTAGAAAATTCAGAATTTCCTCTAAGTCTATAAAATCCAAGCCAAATTTTCCAATCATTATTGTATTTTGAAGATAAAAATGGCATTTTGAAAGTCACACCAGCCTATGTTCAATATAGGATACAGGATGCTCGGGGCTGGTACACGGGGATGATCCAGAGAGAGGAAATGGGGTGGGATGTGGGAGGGGGATTCATGATTGGGATTTCATATACACCCATGGTGGATTCATGTCAATGTATGGCAAAACCAATACAGTATTATAAAATATAATAAAGTAAAAATTTAAAAAAAAAAAAAAAATGAAAGTCACATGCAGATCCTGTTAGCTGATGGTCACATAGACGCTGGCTCCTAAGAATAAACACCACAGGGCCCTGTAGTGAGGGCAGAAGGTGCTGGAAACTGTGTGAGCTGTGTTGTCTGCTGTGTGAGAGCTGGGAGCAGTCAGCCCTGTGAGAGGATAATCTTCACGCTGAGGCCCAGTGCTGCAGGAAAGGCACTGATTAGGCGATTTTCCATCTTCCTTCTTGTGATTCTGTTTCTGTTGATAAACTGTGGGTTGTCGTTTCCAGTGCATGCTTCCTGGACTGATTCCTTTGTATCCCATAAGTTGTCTTGTTTTAGAACCTAGTTTTCTATCTTCAGGTTCCTTGGGTGTGTAACTTTGCTGTTCTACCTGTGTAAAATCTTATGTAGCTCGACTGAGAAAATGTTCTTCCTTATGAGAAGCAGATAACATGATCTTTCTGTTTATATATTACACTTGTTACGGTTCACAAATCCAGAGGCTTGGTTCCTGCTTTTGATGACGTCCCGATGGCTTGCTGTGTATCTGGATGTCATCTGTGCCATCTTTGTCACTGTTGTTGCCTTTGGGACCCTGATCCTGGTAGAATGTAAGTACAGATGTGAATATTTGTGATATGGTTACAGTTTATAGCTTTGTTTGTAGTTATTAAACTCTTACCATCTTGTCTAATATATACACTCTTTGGTTCTAATGGATTGTATTAAAGTGTCTGCAGTATGTGACTCCACCGTGAGGTCCT
>SJYH01003504.1:58086-76095 GCA_006408735.1 Sylvicapra grimmia | reverse complement strand
CTTGCCTCTATCACCAGTCACATCCACAGCTGGGTTTTGTTTTTGTTTTGGCTCCATCCCTTCATTCTTTCTGGAGTTATTTCTCCACTGATCTCCAGTAGCATATTGGGCACCTACTGACCTGGGGAGTTCCTCTTTTGGTATCCTATCATTTTGCCTTTCATTCTGTTCATGGGATTCTCAAGTCAAGAATACTGAAGTGGCTTGCCATTCCCTTCTCCAGTGGACCAAGTTCTGTCAGCCCTCTCCACCATGACCCGCCCATCTTGGGTTGCCCTGCAGGCATGGCTTGGTTTCATTGAGTTAGACAAGGCTGTGGTCCTAGTGTAATTAGATTGACTAGTTTTCTGTGAGTATGGTTTCAGTGTGTCTGCCCTCTGATGTCCTTTTTCAACATCTACCATCTTACTTGGGTTTCTCTTACCTTGGGCGTGGGGTATCTCTTCATGGCTGCTCCAGCAAAGCACAGGCACTGCTCCTTACCTTGGATGCGGGGTATCTCCTTACTGCTGCCGTTCCTGACCTTCAATGTAGGATAGCTCCTCTTGGCCCTCCTGCACCTGCACAGCCACTGATCCTCGGGTTGCTCTTCCTGGCCGCCGGCCCTGGCCTTGGGCATGGGTGGCTCCTCCCAGCTGCCGCCCCTGTCCTCAGGCTCGTGGTGGCTCCTCAGGGTCACCGCCCCTGGCCTCGAGCTCAAGGTGGCTTCTCCTGGCTGCCCCTGACTTCGGATGCAGGGTGTCTCCTCCCGGCCACCACTGGCCTTGGACTCGGGGTAGCTCCACCCAGTCACTGCCCTGACCTTGGATGCGAGGTGTCTTCACACAGCTGCCACTGGCCTCGGACACAGGGTAGCTCCTCCCGGCCGCCGCCCTGACCTCTGATCCGGGGTAGCTCCTCCTGACTGCCACTGACCTTGGACGCGGGGTAGCTCCTCTTGGTCGCCGCCCCGACCTCAGACACATGGTAGCTCCTCTCGGCCATTCCTGCGCCATCGCAGCCTGGCAATCTAGGCTGCTGCCCCTGACCTTGGACATGGGGAATCTCCTCTCGGCCTCGCTTAGTGAGCGGGCTTGAAACTAAGCCATGCCTGCGGGGCAACCCAAGATGGGCGGGTCATGGTGGAGACGTCTGACAGAATATGGTCCACTGGAGAAGGGAATGGCAAACCACTTCAGTATTCTTGACTTGAGAACCCCATGAACAGTATGGAAAGGCAAAATGATAGGATACCAAAAGAGGAACTCCCCAGGTCAGTAGGTGCCCAATATGCTACNGCAACAACTGGGCTGACCCTGGACAAGGAGGATATCTCTACTACATGGACCTTCTCCTCTATTTTTTAGACTCAAGGGTATTCATGAGAATCACTGAGTCATCATTTTGACTTAAACATCAGTCATCAAGAGTTTCTCCCACAGTACACCCTCATCACCTACCTCTGGAGCTGTGATACATGCCAAGGGGGGACATGGAGACGTGCTGTCCTGACCTCCCTTCAGGAACTTGTTGTCCAACAGCTGAAAGTGCTGCCAGTGGGCAAACTTAAACCACCAGCCCCTCTGGGGGCAGCCTGTATGCAATGACCCATCCAGGTGGAGGTATAAAGGCCTGGTCATTGGATATATCAGGACAAGCCTGAGGGGCCATTGTCACACCAGACTCCCATGGGGTCAGCTCAGGTCATCTGGCCAGTGATCCAGCTTGATGCTTCCCTCTGCCTTACCCTGTTTCTTCCCTCCTGATTCCACAGTGTTGACCCCAAGGGCAACCCTGATACACATCCCAGCACTAAACTCCATCTGAGTCTGCATCCCAGAGAACCAGCCTGCAACACATATCAGAAAACATTCCAGTATTTGGGGAGGATTTTTATTGAAAATTACTGGTTACACATGTACCACTTAACATTTTAACATTAAATGTTAATTTTTTAAAACTCCCAATAAAATACAAAATGGTAGAAACAAGGACCTTTAGTGTGAATGTAGTTACCTTTGGTTTAAAATTCACAATCTAATGTTGTCTGACCAAATGAAATTAAGTTATACATTAATAACAAGAGAGAAATATATGTTGAACCATATGAAAATGTCATTTTATAGCTTATAAAAAGACTGAATGTTAGCAGTTCTACATGGTTCAATCTAAAAGAAAAATTCCATGAAATTTAGAGAACATTATACTTATGAACAACTCATGGGTAAAAGATAGAGTTAATGAATTAAATTAGGAATTAGAAAATACATGGCTATTGACAGTGGTGAGTACCAAAACTTGCAGGTTGAAGCTAAAGTGGATCTTAGGGAAAAAGTCAGCTTTATATACTTATTTTAGAAAAAATGATGCCATTACGAATCTCTTCAATTTAAGAATTTACAGGAAAAACCTCAACGTTAAGGAAAAGTTGAAGGAAAGAAAGAATGATATGATGAACTAGGGGAAAAAAGAGCATCAATCAAGCAAAAAGCTGATTCTTTGAAAACAGGAAAAAGTTATGCAAGATTATTGATAAAAAAGAAGGCTAAAAGAAAATTAAAAAGCGAAAAGCACACAGTTAGAGATGCTGCAGAGATTAAACATACAAGATATTGTGAATAAATTTATGTCAAGCAAGCTCAAAACTCACAGGAAACAGATTCCTCCTAGAAAAATAAAACTTACCAAAATGACTCTGCAGAAATAACACACTGAAGAGGAAGCACATAATTACCAAAAGTTCCCCAGACAGTGTGGCTGCACAACACTGTGAATGTGATTAATGCCGCTGGATTTTGTGACTAAAAATGGTTATATGGTAAATTTTATGTTATATATACTTTACCACAATTTGTAATATTAAAAAAAAAATCCTCTATCTAGAAGACAGTCTAGCACACATATGTCCTTCATTAGCAAATCCCCTAGAAGCGGTCCTATTTTGAGAAAGCATATTTTCTCTTCCTTCTCTTGTAGAACATATAATATTTTCCTTTGGTATTTAACCATATATCTAATTTTTTTAAGAGAACACCTCTCTCTCCTGTGACATCACTTAAACTATAGTATATGGTATGTTTTTCCTATCAGTTTTCTCTGTAGCATTTTAACCAGAGGTCTTTTGGTGGAAAAAAATGGATCCTAGTCATGTNGGAGAGTCCAAAGGAGGAGAGAGTGGTCAAGCCAGTAATCTCACTCTCAGGTAAAATTGGGTACTGAAGATTGGGTTTTTGAATGTACAAGATTGACAACAAATACCAAAAAGCAAAGGTTTAAAATCTGGAGTAGAGATTGGATTTTCAAAAATACACTATTAAAAAAAAAAGAAGTAGAATAAGAAGGAAAAAAGAAAAAAAAAAAAGAAAAAAGGAAAAAAAAGCCACAAGAATTATTAAAAAACAACAACATCAACCTCAAAAAGACTATATACGGCGTTTCCTTTAAAAATAGGGTCTCTCTCTTCTTCTTTTTTTTTTTTTTGAAAAGTAATAATAGGCTATAAAAATAAAAATTAGAGAAATAGAGGACTTAACAATTTAAGAAAGTTAAAAAAAAGAAAGAAAGAAAAAACATTCATGCAGCAATGTCAACATAAAAAAAAAAAGAATGCTTGTAAAAATAGTAAAGATATATTTGGCCCTTTCTCTGGTGTTGTGGGCAGTGTGGAGTCACTTCCAAGGAGGTTCCCTCTGCTTAACTTCTTCTGTTTGCTGGTCTCTTCAGTGTCTGATTTCCGTCTTGACTCAGGGAGGGCGGTGGTGGACACTTTTTTTTTTTTTAGGCTCACTTGTTCAGTCGTGCTGTGGAGAGGGAGGGATACTGCAAACAAATATTACTGGCGTGTGCTTGCAGTGTCTCATCCGCACTTGTCTTTCCCCTGCTCACAGTGCACACCACTTAGGCTCTAAGTTACTCTGCCGGGGAACCGTCTGAGGCTGGTCCTAGGCTTCATGCACCTCTCCGGTCTAAGCCGCTCAGGCTCGGTGCTCAGGTAGCCTTCAGAGGTGCATATTTGGTTGGGCCTGCGTTTTGTGCCCTTCCCAGGTCCGAGTAGCTCAGGAGTTTGGCGAGCGCAATTGTTGCGACTGGTCGCCTTTCCCTGCTGCTCAGTTTTCTGGGTGTACCGCTGGCGTTCCTTCTCAGGTGGGCGATGACTGTCCAGAAGCCCCAGAGGTCTTAGTTAGCAAAGAAGCCTGCTCTCATTTTGGTAGGTAATGACTCTCGGGCTGCGATTGCCCCCTTCCAGCCCTTAAGGCTCTGGCTGCCTGTCACCGGAGGGGGATGGTCTGCAGCCAGCTATTTCCATTCCATCCTTTGTTCTGTGCACGGTCCTGGCGGTGTCTTATGTTCGAGTGTTTCACATGGTAGATATCCCACAGACTGGATTGCTAGCCCAAGTTAGTTTGGTCTGGTCACGCGTGGGCCTCTGGTCACGCGCGGGTTGGGCATTCCGGCCAGAGTCTTTGCAGCCTGCGCCTCCCGTGGCCTGATTCTTACAAAGCACTGCAGTCTGCGCCTCCTGCTTCTCTCTGCCCAGCCTCCACTTGTTAATGGTGGATGCAGGCGTCTGTGCTGCTTTTCCGCTGGGGGAGTTACTGTTGGGCTCGTAATCTGTTGGTTTTATTTATTTTTCCTTCCTGTTATGTTGCCCTCTGTGCTTCCAAGGCTTGCCCCAGACTCGGCAGAGAGAATGTTTCCTGGTGTTTGGAAACCTCTCTTCTTATGAGTCTCTTCCCGAGACAGGATTCCCTTCCCAGGACGGAGCTCCCTCCCTACCTCCTTTGTCTCTTTTTTCATCTTTTATATTTTTTCCTACCTGTTTTTGAAGCCAATGATCTGCTTTTCTGGGTGTCTGATATCCTCTGCCAGCATTCAGAAGTTGTTTTGTGGAATTTACTCAGCGTTGAAATGTTCTTTTGATGAATTTGTGAGGGAGAAAGTGGTCTCCCTATCCTATTCCTCTGCCATCTTAGGACCCACACTGTTTCCATTTATGTTCAATTTTCAATGTATCCTTCCATGTAAAATTTGATAGGAACGTCCATTAATTTTTCTCTTAGTTTCTTCTCTCATTCCTGAAAATTACTCAAGTACTTAACTATACTTTTAGAATGCACTATTAAATAATATATCCAATAATCTTATATTTTCATATTAAAAGTTTATTTGAATTGTCATTTTTTTATGATGGCCAACTGTTAAAATATTCCAAACCTAAGTTATAGCTCCATATTTTAGTGGGGTAGAACACAGTCATTTTCACTGTGTCATAGTTGTTTCAGCATTTTTGGATTCCCTTATCAAAATAATAGACTAATTTAGACTGCCAGGAGGTTGAATGGCTAAAGTTGCAGAATTTCTCAGGAGTCCATGAGAAGAAACGGCCTAATGTGAAAAACGGTACTTTAACTGAAATGATTTCATATAAGAAATATATTACATGTGGATTAGAGGGCTAGAAAAATGAAACACTGGGGTAATGATTTTAGAAAGCAGCTGCACTATCCTAGGACAGATCTCCAGACCTGAGAACTCAGAAGAGAGGCCCTAAAGAATTGATACTCAGACCTCTGAGGAGAGGTCACTACCCGGTTGCTGGTCATATTTGTGAGGGGGCAGGATGGGGCTGGTTCTCCAGCTGGTAATAGCCAGGAGCTGGAGTCAGGTCTCAGTGCTGAGGTGACACTAGTAGCAGAATCAGATAGAATATTAGCGGTGTTTCCCACCTTCAGTCTCCCTCTAGTGCCCCCTACTGGCAGGACCTAACAAAGGCCGCCTGGCAAAAGAGTCTGAACGGTTGCAGATGACTTGCAGAGACCCAGCTTCTGCATCACACATGACAGTTTGGAAAGAAAGGCAAATCAGGGATGAGAGACTAAATAAACAACCAACGAGTCTTTTACACAATATTTCTATTCTGCACACACGGTAGGCTCCAGGATTTGGTCTGTGAATATCTGTCTAGTCTCTTCCTTCCAGGTTTGGTTGGCTCTTTCTTCCTTAGTAATTTAATATTTCCTTCCTTAGCTCTATTTCCTTCCTCCACCTATTCATTTTCTCTTTTTTTGTTTTATCTCTTTGTCCTTTCCCTATGTTGCTTGCTCAGTTTCACTAAATGTTAGGATGTGGCTTTATAAAACAAGAAAAGCATTCCTCAAAAGAAAAACTTTGGCATCAAATAATCTCAAGGAATGCAAGATACTTTAAGGAATTTTGATGGTCCATACACAAGAGGTAATATCACTAATGAATGGTCAGTAATAACTGCAGTTCCTTATCTCTAAGGATAATAGTACCATCTCTTTTGACTTCTTGGGCAGCTTCTGGAAAATCACCTTCTATCCTACTTCACATACATTGTCATGTGGGATCATCAGTGGGAACACTGAGTAGGTAACAGGCTGTCAGTATTGAGGCAGTGCTTATAGCTTGTAATCCCAAGCTGGGTGTGCACAAGAGTGAGCTCTGGGGAGGCAGATAACAGGAGTGGGGCATCCCCAACCCAAGGGATGCTCTAGGCTCCAAGCAGTGCATCTGGTCACCTGCACTAGACATCACAGTAGGAAGTGGGCTCTGCCTGCAGACTTTCATGAGGCATGGGGTGACATTCAAGACTGCCCAACAGTGACTCTTAATTTCTAGAAATGTTTTGTGTCAGGCATCCTTAGTCGTTCATTTTGTGGTCTTGATGCTAATTGGAAAAGTAACCTTTTATTTCTAGATTTTACCTGTCACTTTGTTCTTACCTCTCAACATTGCATTTCAAACATTTTCCCCTAAGGAACTATTCTTCCATTATAAATAAATGGTGCTGTGAAATTTACCTATTTCAAGTTCTTTGTCAGGCTTTAGACATAGCGGCAGAAAGATGGCTTGATCTCCAACTCAGTTAAGGGTCTATTCAATTAAATTCTTTGCTCCTAAGTGTACCCTGAAGATTTATTTTTGTTTTTTGGTATTATAGCATTAATGGCATTAATGGTAGCAGATTCTTTTTATCATCTAATTCTTAGAAATACTGTCACCTTGGAATGTGTGGCTGGTTAGGGAAACTGAGGAAGGACAGAATTTGGACATGTCACCTGGTCTCTAGTCTTTCCCATTTTATTGTTTTCCTCTATTTCTTGGCATTGATCACTGAGGAAGGCTTTATTATCTCTCCTTGCTTTTCTTTGGGACTCTGCATTCAAATGAGTATATCTTTGCTTTTCTCTTTAGCTTCTCTTCATTTATCAGCTATTTAAATAACCTCAGATATGCAGATGACAGCATCCTTATGGCAGAAAGTGAAGAGGAACTGAAGAACTTCTTGATGAACATGACAGAGGAGAGTGAAAAAGCTGACTTAAAACTCAGCATTCAAAAAACTAAGATCATAGCATCCGGTCCCATCACTTCATAGCAGAGAGATGGGGATACAATGGAAACAGTGACAGACTTTATTTTCTTGGACTCCCAAATCACTTCAGACAGTGACTGCAGCCATGAAATTAAAAGACATTTTCTTCTTGAAAGAAAAACCATGACAAGCCTAGACAACATATTAAAAAGCAGAGACATTACTCTGCCGACCAAGCTCTGTCTAGTTAAAAGCTATGTTTTTTCCAGTAGTCATGTATGGATGTGAAAGTTGGACCATAAAGACAGTTGAGTGTCAAAGAGTTGATGCTTTTGAATGGTGGTGTTGGAGAAGACTCTTGGGAGTCCCTTGGACTGCAAGGAGATCCAATCAGTCAATCCTAAAGGAAATCAGTCCTGAATATTCATTGGAAGAACTGATGCTGAACCTGATACTCGAATACTGTGGCCACCTGATGTGAAGAACTGACTCATTGGAAAAGATCCTGATGCTGGGAAAGATTGAAGGCAGGAGAAGGGGTTGACAGAGGGTGAGATGATTGGATGGCATCACTGACTCTATGGACATGAGTTTGAGTGAGCTCTGGCAGTTGGTGATGGTCAGGGAGGCCTGGCATGCTGCAGTCCACGGGGTCGCTAAGAGTCAGACACAACTGAGTGACTGAACTGAGCTGAACTGTCACCTGGTCAGTCCTAAAGTATTATCATCAGCACCTTATCTGCAGATGTGAACATCTGTATCCTCTGAATACAGCAGCTCTGTTGCTATTATAAAAATATGTTCATTTGTTTAGTGCTTGACATCGATTTGTTGTTTAGTCACTCAGGAAACTCAGGCTTCCATGTCCTTCACTATCTCCTAGAGCTTGCTCAAACTCATGTCCATTTAGTCAGTGATGGCATCCAACCAGATCATCCTCTGTTGTCCCTTTCTCCTCCTGCTTTCAATCTTTCCCAGCATCAGGGTATTTTCCAGTGAGTCAGCTCCTCACATCAGGTGGCCAAGCATTGAGACTTCAGCTTTAGCATCAGTCCATTCAATGAATATTCAGGATTGATTTCCTTTAGGATTGACTTGCTTGGTCTTCTTGCAGTCTGGGGACTCTCAATAGTCTTCTGCAGCACCACAGTTCAAAAGCATCAATTCTTCAGTGCTCAGCCTTCTTTATGGTCCTCTCATATCCATACATGATTTATGGAAAAATCATAGAGAGATCTTTTTCAGCAAAGCAATGTCTCTGCTTTTTAATACACTGTCTAGGTTTGTCATAGCTTTTCTTGGAAGAGAAAATGTCTTTTACTTACCAATATCTCCTGATAAATTTCTATAATCTCAAATTTTTCTCTTGTTCACTGTCTATGAACAAATCTCTAAAATACTTTTATGAAGCAATGTCCAGCCAGTCCCTCCCCAACTTTCTAGTTTTGTCTCACTCTGCTCTCCCTCCTTCCTTTACAGCTAAAATCACACTGATGGTTTTTCAGTTCTCCAAATTCAGTATTCACTATCTTACAATGTGCCCTCTCTAGACTTTTGGCTTAGTCTAAGGTGCCTATAGTGGAAATGGTGAGATGGTGGGACTTGGGGTAGATAAGGAAGAGAAGCCAAGTGGACTGCATGATGGATACATGGTACCTGAGTGCAGAGAAAGAAGTTGATGTAGGTCTCTGGGTACAGAGACCGAGTGTATGGGTGAGTGGGGAAGACAGAGGGAGAAGGGAGATGCAAGGATTCTCTTTGGAGCCTGTCACCTTTGTGATGAATGACCTTGTTTCCAGGAAAGGATCTTACCCTTCACTGTG
Source organism: Sylvicapra grimmia (assembly GCA_006408735.1). NCBI lineage: Eukaryota > Metazoa > Chordata > Mammalia > Artiodactyla > Bovidae > Sylvicapra > Sylvicapra grimmia. The sequence continues at coordinate 66,954 of SJYH01003504.1, read as the reverse complement.
GAACTGCCCTTCCCACTCCTGTGTTGGGAGACCTTCAGTGTAGGGCTCCCTGGTTGAGGTCATCAATGATGTCACAGGGAGGTCCCACCAGGAGATATAAACTCAGCCACTTGTTTATATCTTGTTCTGAACTGGTTGTGGTTGCTGACTCCTCTGGTAGGAATGGCAGGATTAGACCTCAGGGCACCAAGAGACAGGCATCCCCCAGTTACAGAGTTGGGGATTGTCCTCTATGCTCTATTCACCCCAAGTGTAAAGCTTGGATGTTTTTCTAGAGCTTCTGGTTACCAGTTGGCTTTCAATTCAGCAAAAACATCACCAGTAATGTTCTTTCTCAAACCTTGAATTTTTGAGGCAATCTTATTTTTATTGCTTGCTTTAGAAATATAGACATACCTTGTTTTATTGTGCTTCCCAGATACTGCAAGTTTTACAAATTGAGAGCTTGTCATAAACCTGAATTAAGCAAGTCTATGGGTACCATTTTTCCAGCAGCATTTGCTCATTTTGTGTCCCTGTGTCACCTTTTCGTAATTCTCACAATATATCAAACATTTTCACTATCATTGCAGTTACTCTGGTGATCTGTAACATCAATGATCTTTGATATTACTACTATCACTTACTGAAGTCTCTGATGATAGTTAATATTTTTTAGCAATAACTGATTTTTATGTTAAGGTCTATACATTGTTTGCTTTTGTTTTTTTTCCCCCAGACATAATGCTTGCACACATGCTTGGGTATGGTATAATGTAAACATAACTTCCATGTGCCCTGGGAAATCAGAAAATTCGTGTGACTCACTTTACTGTGATGTTCATTATATCCTGGTATTCTGAACCTAAAACCACAATAGCTCTGAGGGATGCCTGTACCTGTTTTCTTTCTGGAAAGCAAGTGATTGTCTGTTCTGAAAGCTTTAAGGACATAAAGAGAAGTCAATCTGCTGCAAAGTCTAATGCTCCAGAGGATGGGCCACTAACCTGGAGGAGGGGCTGTGGAAGTGACACATGTTTAATTTTCATGAATGTTTGATTTTCTTGAATCAAGACATTTCCCAACTCTGTGTATCTTATAAATAGCCCTCAAAGCTCAGAGTCTGAGAGCTAAAAACACTCAGTTCAGTTCAGTGGCTCAGGCATGTCCGACTCTTTTGCAACTCCATGAATCGCAGGACACCAGGTCCCAATGTCCATCACAAACTCCCGGAGTTCACTCAGACTCGTGTCCATCAAGTTAGTGATGCCATCCAGCCATATTATCCTCTGTCGTCTCCTTCTCCTCCTGCCCCCAGTCCCTCCAAGCATCAGAGTCTTTTCCAATGAGTCAACTCTTCACATGAGGTGGCCAAAGTACTGGAGCTTCAGCTTTAGCATCATTCCCTCCAAAGAAATCCCAGAGCTGATCTCCTTCAGAATGGACTGGTTGGATCTCCTTGCAGTCCAAGGGACTCTCAAGAGTCTTCTCCAACACCACAGTTCAAAAGCATCAATTCTTCGGCGATCAGCCTTCTTCACAGTCCAACTCTCACATCCATACATGACCACAGGAAAAACCATAGCCTTGACTAAACGGACCTTAGTCGGCAAAGTAATGTCTCTGCTTTTGAAAATGCTATCTAGGTTGGACATAACTTTTCTTCCAAGGAGTAAGCGTCTTTTAATTTCATGGCTGCAGTCACCATCTGCAGTGATTTTGGAGCCCCAAAAAATAAAGTCTGGCACTTTTTCCACTGTTTCCCCATCTATTTCCCATGGAGTGATGGGACCAGATGCCATGATCTTCGTTTTCTGACTGTTGAGCTTTAAGCCAACTTTTTCACTCTCCACTTTCACTTTCATTAAGAGGCTTTTGAGTTCCTCTTCACTTTCTTCCATAAGGGTGGTGTCATTTGCATATCTGAGGTTATTGATTCTAGCTTGTGCTTCTTCCAGCCCAGCATTTCTCATGATGTACTCTGCATATAAGTTAAAATAAACAGGGTGACAATATACAGCCTTGACGTACTCCTTTCCCTATTTGGAACCACTCTGTTCTTCCATGTCCAGTTCTAACTGTTGCTTCCTGACCTGATAACAACCCCAAAGGCCCTGGGCAGAATGTAAAACGCTACAAACTGTTTAGTCCAGTAATCATAGTCATGATTAAAACTTTCATTTTCTGAAAATGAAAGAACTTTCATTTTCTTCCTTTGCTATAACCATATAATGAAGAAAGGCTGGGCTGGGCCCTTGTCTCCCAGTAAAACAGGGAAATCAAACCATGTCAATACCACCAGTCCTACCATTCAAAGTCTCCCTGTCCTGCCCCTTTTGAAATATTGTCTGAGTTGTGTGTTACTGAGAAAGATTGTGTGTTAATGGGTTTCTTTCTGCTGTTAACAGGTTTTTGATTCAGTGAAATGGAAAGAATATAATAGGCCAAATAGTTTGCTACAAGATAGAAACAGCCTATTTTACAAGATGGTGCAAGAACTGGGTGAGGAAGAGGCTGCTGTCCTTGCCAAAAGGGCAAAATAGGTGAGCTTGCTGTGGGAAGCTGTAATTAAAATTCGCCTCCAGGGTTCACTCTTCACAGGCTCTCCACCAAGGGTCTGTGAAGAAGCACCCTGTGTTCTTTTCAATGGAAGCCTCCAGAGAGGAAGCTTCATGACTGGGTCTTAACAACACAGGGCAGGTGGAAGGCAGGTCTGCTGAGACTCTGCAGCGGTGCTGGGGGGTGGGGTCGGGATGTGTGCACCCTTCTGTGTGTGTGCACCGGTGCCTGAGACAGAGATTTTGGATTCGACTTCCCACATGTTCAGACTCAGGGTTCAGATTCTCATGGAACATAGAACGTTCTCATTTTGAAGACCCTTTACATTCATTCTGATTGGTGCTCAGCACATTTGTGATACAAGTTCTGTCAAGGAATATCCAGGAAATTTGAGAGTGAAAGGGAAAAAATCTTGAAAGATTTTGATTCTAGGAAGATCTTCCAGAGAAAAGTAGGTCTCCTCTGTTCCTAATCTGTAAAGAAAACTCTTACCTGAAATTATCACTTTCTCCCCAATTCTTTGTTGTTTAGAATTAGGCCCATTTGCTCCCCCCACCATGTTTCTTCTACCATCTAGAAGATGAAATTGTCATCAGGACAAATCAAGAACTCACAACACCTTCACACTGTAGTCTGAATGGTGCCTGAAGGTTACAGAGCACTTTCTCAGGGATGAGGTGTGTGAGGCACTAAGCACTGTGTGTGGCGTGAGGAAAGGGCTCAGTGAGTAACATTCAGGTCCCGTGGTATCTTCCTAACAGAGGGGTAGTGGTGACCAAGGTCTGGTTTAGGAGACTTAGCCACTGTCATGCAGCCATCTGTCAGTCTCTCTGGGACAAGGTGGGAGTGGGATTGGGGTTGATGGGAAGATAGAGGGAGGCAGGGAAGGTCTGGTATTCTTGCCCCTTAACATGCATGGCTCAGGGTGGGATGTGGCTTTCCCACAGAAAATTTATCTCTGGGTGTTAAATTATGGATGTATGTTCTCTTCTTCATACTTTTCTGCCTCTCCCAGATTTTCACTTGTATAGAATAAGATTATTTGTTATTTGTGTAATATTTAAAATGTCCTAAAGGAAACATGCCCTAGTACCTTAAGTACTTGTATATGAAAGATTTATCTAAGATGTGGCCTGAGTTCCTCACTGTCTCCTCTCAGTCCTCTCTAGAAATGAGGAAATGCAGAGCAGGACCTTCCTCTGCTCATCAGGTAGGAGACTTCCTGGGTCCCAGAGCTGGCTGAAGAGTTGACAGAGTTAGAGTTCATGCTTAGGTTTAGGGACAAGGAAGTCTGTGTTCAGAACTTTTCATAAGTACTTACATTGTGTGCAAATGTTGAGAAGCTGAACAAGGAACTCTGTATTTTTTTTAAGCCTAAAATTCACAGAGTGCTTTTGTCCACTAGAGTGTCTCCAAGTCAGACCATCCCTCCTGAGACTTTGGGAGCTATGAATCGCCCAAACCCTTTTGCTCTTTTGACCTGAGGCATTTTGCATCAAAAAGAGGTGTTCCCACCTGTATGTCTAAGTCTTCATAACCTCCATTTAAATTAAATAAATTTATATAAAAAATATAGTGGATTAAAAAAATTATATTATCATGATACTGAGTAATGAGAAATAGAACACAGAATTTTAGATTGGTCCAGATAATAGGATTCAACCCTCCCTTTGTACAGGTGAGGAAACTAAGGTGCTTTAGAAGAAAGGTGGCCCTATGTATATAACTGGTATTAAGCTAGTCTGCAGCAGACAGAGAATTAGACATTTGTTCTTTCAGTAAATATTTTAAATCAGGTGTAACATACATACTGGAATGCAAAGCTGAGTGGGCCTTAGGAAGCATCAGTACAAACAAAGCTAGTGGAGGTGATGGAATTCCACTTGAGCTCTTTCAAATCCTAAAAGATGATGCTGTGAGTGCTGCACTCAATATGCCAGCAAATTTGGAAAACTCAACAGTAGCCACAGGACTGGAAAAGGTCAATTTTCATTCCAATCCCTAAGAAAAACAACACCAAAGAATGCTAAAACTACTGTACAATTACACTCATCTCACACTCTCAAATGCCCCAAATTCTCCAAGCCAGGTTTCAACAGTACGTGAACCATGAGCTTCCAGATGTTCAAGCTGGATTTAGAAAAGGCAGAGGAACCAGAGATCAAATTGCCAACATCCGTTGGATCATCAAAAATGCAAGAGACTTCCAGGAAAACATCTGCTTTATTGACTATGCCAAATCCTTTGACTCTGTGGAAAATCCTTCAAGTGATGGGAATACCAGACCACCTGACCTACTTCCTGAGAAATCTGTATACAGTTCAGGAAGCATTAGTTAGAACTGGACATGGAACAACTGGCTGGTTCCAAATGGGAAAGGAGTACATCAAGGCTGTATGTTGTCATCCTGATTATTTAACTTATATTCAGAGTACAACTTGAGAAAAGCTGGACTGGATTAAGTACAAGCTGGAATCAAGACTGCTGGGAGAAATATCAATAACCTCATATATTCAGATGATGCCACCCTTATGGCAGAAAGTGAAGAAGAACTAAAGAGCCTCTTGATGAAAGTGAAAGAAGAGAGCAAAAAAGTTGGCTTAAAACTCAATGTTCAGAAAACTAAGATCATGACATCCGGTCCCATCACTTCATGGCAAATAGACAGAGAAACAGTGGAAACAGTGGCAGACTTTATTATTTTTTGGCTCCACAATCACTGCAGATGGTGACTGCAGCCATGAAATTAAAAGACACTTGCTCCTTGGAAGGAAGGTTATGACCAACCTAGACAGCATATTAAAAAGCAGAGACATCGATTTTACCATGAAAGGTCCATCTAGTCAAAGTTTTGGTTTTTCCAGTAGTCATGTATGGATGTGAGAGTTGGACTATAAAGAAAGCTGAGCACCAAAGAATTGATGCTTTTGAACTGTGGTGTTGGAGAAGATTCTTGAGAGTCCCTTGGACTTCAAGGAGATCCAACCAGTCCATCCTAAAAGAAATCAGTCCTGGGTGTTCATTGGAAGGACTGATGTTGAAGCTGAAGCTCCAATACTTTGGCCACCTGATGCTGACTCATTTGAAAACACCCTGATGCTGGAAATGATTGAAGGCAGGAGGAGAAGGGGATAGCAGAGGATGAGATGGTTGGATGGCATCAGAGATTCTATGGACATGAGTTTGAGTAAGCTCTGGGAGTTGGTGATGGACAGGGAAGCCTGGCATACTGTAGTCCATGGGGATGCAAAGAATAGGACAGGACTGAACAACTGAACTGAACTGATACAAATTTAAGAAGAGGTGTCTTAAAATTCTGTGTTGCCATGAGGATACCTGGTTCCACCTGAACTTAATTTTTCTCAAACCTTGAGCTAACCAATGCATTTTTCTTATGAAAACATTTGTCTTAGCTATGTTAATGAACTATATGTATTTATCCTAGATTCTGTCTTCAAGTCGGTTCCCCCTAAAACTCAGAATGGACTTGAGAAGCCAGCATGGTTTACTCATGCAAATATTCTCTTAAGCTATGTCAATGAGACTGTATTTGCTTAGAAACCTGTCTTTCTTCAAGATTCATGTAAATCATTTTATGACCAGGGACAACTCTCCTTGTGCCAATATTATGTCAAAATGCAAGTTATTTGTGAGGGCCCTGGTGACAGTCTCTGAATTTTGAGACATTTCCTTTCTCTAATTAGCAGACTGCTAGTAGCTATATGGATCTTCCTTGTGGCTCAGACGCTAAAGAATCTGCCTGCAATACGGGAGACCTGGGTTAGATCCCTGGGTTGGAAAGATCCTCTGGAGAAGGGAATGTCAATCCACTCCAGTGTTCTTGTCTGGAGAATCCCATGGACAGAGGAGCCTGGCAGGCCACAGTCCATGTGGTTGCAAAGAGTCAGACACGACTGAGTGACTAACTGCTACTCCTAGTAGCTGTATACCATCCGCCTAAAGACTAGCAGGGGGCACTCTTTCTGCCCCCTTCTGATGTCTATGTCAGAAGCTTTGTCTATCTGTTTTATACTTTAATAGAACTTTATTACACAAAAGCTCTGAGTGATCAGGCCTCATCACTGGTCCCAAATTGAATTCTTCTCCTCTGGAGGCCAAGAATCATGACATCTTTTGTGTTCAGCAAGAGCCTTTCAGAGGGGACACAGTTCAGCTCCAAGAGTAAATGCCTGCCATCCATTCTGTTCTGTGATGAAGCAGACCTGGTCGACGTTTTTTGAAGTTTCTTTGTTCCCAGTGTGTAACAGAGCTGTCATTTTGTCTATTTGTGAAATCACCTAGTACAGCCCAGTGGTTATAAAATTCTCATATCCGAGCTCTAGGAGCCTGGTCCAGTTGGATAGATGGAGGAGGCACTTAGCATCCATGTGGTCTTGGGTCCCTCAGGGTCTCTGAGCCTCAGGTCCTCACCTGTGTGTAGAGCAGGATTACAGCCCTGCTGGCTTCTTCACACTTATCACAGGGATCAGATGAGAGGGCAGATGCTTAAGTGCTTTGAGAATATAGAGCGGTTTACAGTATAAAAGTGGGATCATTTTGTAAAAGGCTTAGGTAGAAACCTTGCCTCCCAGTAATAAAACAAATATACCCATAGTTCTTCTAGGTCACTTTTTAGGTGTCTCCAATTGCTGAAGATCCTTTGCAGTATTCAGTTCAGGTATTTCAGACCATGAAGCAAAGTCCTTTTTAGTTAAAAGTTGCTAGAAATAATATTTTCTTTATAAAAAAATGTATTGAGAAGGGTTATGGAGAAAGGAACCAGATGATTTTGGAAAGAGTATTAAGTAGAAAATGAAATGAATTTTCTTTGGTTCCTTTAACTGTTTTTAGTTTCACCAAAAAAGTACACAAGCATATAATCACCAAATATGTCTAGCTTAATAAAATGGAGGAGCATGATGATATGCAATTAACCATCCCCCCACTCCCACCAAAGGCTTTATTTTTAAGTGCTTCCATTACAATGGAAATAGCCTCAGATTTCAGCCAGTGGGCCCAAGCATTCTTGGAGGGTTTATTTTTCTCCTTAAGTGACATTTAAATATATAGCATTTCATATGCAGAGCAGGTTACCTTAGCAACAAGAGAGTAAGAAAGTGTGCTTACTATGAAGGTAGGTGTCCCGGTGCTTTTCTGTTTCGTGTGTGAAGTTCATTCTCTCTCATGATAACTCTGTTTACAGCACCCACAGAGGCACTTGCAGTCAGGTTTTATAAAAGAGATCTAGAATCATATGTCTAAGTAACTCCTTATGACAGGAGTCAGCCTCTGATGGATGATACATTTTCTGTTTTAAAGACTCAAATGAAACTTTTCACATTCTTCCTTGAGGATAAAGAGTTACACTTGAAGTCCTTTTTTGCCCAAACACATTCAGAGATAAGGCTTCACAAGCCCTGACATTATTTTATCTTGTTATGTGCATCTGTAAGGAACCAAGATATAACACAGCTACTAAAAACTGATGATTGTGGAACTTGACAGCACTTCTTTTCCTTTGTCTTCTGATTATACACTGAGAAAGCCTGTATCTCTTCCAGTTCAGCTAGAATTTGGTAGAATTCAAGAGCTCAAAGGTCTGACAGAGATCTGTCCTATTATTGGGTATCATCTTACATTTTAGAGAAGTCTCTTAGTTGAGTCATTGTTAAAGCATTTGATTTTCTTTTCATTCTTGGGACCCACTATCCACAGGTCACATTTCTATAGGCCCTGTAACTGCTCTGCCACACAAATTAAACACCAGGATATTTCATACATATATGCCAGTCCAACGGAGGAAGCAATGGCAGCCCACTCCAGGAAAAGCCCATGGACAGAGGAGCCTGGTAGGCTGCAGTCCATGGGGTCATGAAGAGTTGGACACAACTGAGGGACTTCCTTTTCACTTTTCACTTTCATGCATTGGAGAAGGAAATGGCAACCCACTCCAGTGTTCTTGCCTGGAGGATCCCAGGGACGGAGGAGCCTGGTGGGCTGGCGTCTATGGGGTTGCACAGAGTCGGACAGAACTGAAGCGACTTAGCAGCAGCATCCAAATCTGTTGTGCTCCTTTTATGTGTGAAAATGGCAAACCCTGTTCAGATGCTAGATTTCCTATCCTCTTTGTTACCCTGTTTTTAATTTATTTCAGGGAATAAAATGATTTTGCTTATCAATTTACTGTAGTGATAAAGCATATCTGTGAATCAGAATGACCAGAAATCTAATAGATCTACAGGTTATTTGGAATTACATCCAGCCCCACTGAGGGTTTTAATGGGGCTGTTTCCTCCATAGAATAAATACAACCCTGTTTTTTTTTTTTTT
>SJYH01003504.1:37083-56037 GCA_006408735.1 Sylvicapra grimmia | reverse complement strand
CACATTCAGTGTTGTGCAGCCACACTGTCTGGGTAACTTTGGGTAATTATGTGCTTCCTCTTCAGTGTGTTATTTCTGCAGAGTCATTTTGATAAGTTTCATTTTTCTAGGAGGAATCTGTTTCCTGTGAGTTTTGAGCTTGATTGATATAAATTTATTCACAATATCTTGTATGTTTAATCTCTGCAGCGTCTCTAACTGTGTTCTTTTTGCTTTTTAATTTTCTTTTAGCCTTCTTTTTTATGAATTATCTTGCATAACTTTTTCCTGTTTTCAAAGAATCAACTTTTTTCTTGATTGATGCTCTTTTTTCCCCCAGTTCATCATATCATTCTTTTTTTCCTTCAACTTTTCCTTAACATTGNTATTCAATATCTTTTATGTTTAATATCTGCAGCACCTCTAACTGTGTTCTTTTGGCTTTCTAATTTTCTTTTAGCCTTCTTTTTTATAAATAATCTTGCATAACTTTTTCCTGTTTTCAAAGAATCAACTTTCTGCTTGATTGATGCTCTCTTTTTTCCCTAGTTCATCATATCCTTCTTTCCTGCAACTTTTCCTTAACATTGAGATTTTTCCTCTAAATTCTTAAATTGAAAAGAGATTAGTAATGTCATCATTTTTCTAAAATAAGTATATAAAGTTGACTTTTTTCCTAAGATCCACTTTAGCTGCAACCTGCAAGTTTTGGTACTCACCACCATCAATAGTCATGTATTTTCTAATTCCTAATTTAATTCATTAACTATATCTTTTATCCATGGGTTGTTCATAAGTATAATGTTCTCTAAATTTCAAATGCTAATGGATTTTTTTCTTTTAGATTGAACCATGTAGAACTGCTAACATTCAGTCTTTTTATAAGCTATAAAATGGCACTTTCATATGGTTCAACATATAGTTGTCTTTTGTTATTAATATATAACTTAATTTCATTTGGCCAGACATTAGATTGTGAATTTTAAACCAAAGGTAACCACATCACACTAAAGGTCCTTGTTTCTACTATTTTGTATTTTATTGAGAGTTTTAAAAATGTTAACATTTAATGTTAAAATGTTAACTGGTACATGTGTAACCAGTAATTTTCAATAAAAATCCTTCCCAAATACTGGAATGTTTTCTGATATGTGTTGCAGGCTGGCTCTCGGGGATGCAGACTCGGATGGAGTTTAGTGCTGGGATGTGTATCAGGGTTGCCCTTTGGATCAACACTGTGGAATCAGGAGGGAAGAAACAGGGTAAGGCAGAGGGAAGGATCAAGCTGGATCACTGGCCAGACGACCTGAGCTGACCCCATGGGAGTTTGGGGTGACGATGGCCTTTCAGGCTTGTCCTGATGCATCCAATGACCAGGCCTTTATACCTCCACCTGGATGGGTCATTGCACGCACTGCCCCCAGAGGGCCTGGTGGTTTAAAGTTGCCCACTGGCAGCACTTCCCGCTGTTGGACAATGAGTCCTTGAAGGGAGGTCAGGACAGCATGTCTCCATGTCCCCCCTGGGCATGTATCACAGCTCCAGAGGTAGGTGATGAGAGTGTACTGTGGGAGAAACTCTTGATAACTGATGTTTAAGTAAAAATGATGACTCAGTGATTCACCTGAATACCCTCTGGTCTAAAAAATAGAGGAGAAGGTCCATGTAGGGGAGATATCCTCATTGTCCAGGGTCAGCCCAGTTGTCACGTCTTCTAGGAAGTCACATTAAGATCAGTCGTCATCCTAGGTAACTCGGATTTGTGTGTTACCCTGAGCCCCTCTCGTGTTAAACTGAGCCATACAAGCTTAGTGTCCTGTGTCACCATCTTGAGAGACTTTATTTTTAAACAAGGGGCCTGTTCTTTCTGTTGTGCATGTGGCCTGCCCTGACTGTGAGTGTTCACATGTGGTCTATTTTCTCACTAAACTAAGTGAGAAAAAGACTTGAAACTGCGCCCTGTTCACTGTTTGATTTTGTCTTCCAGCAGAGTGTCTGTGCACAGAGGGTGCTCAGTAAATGTTTGTTGAATGAATAAATGATGACTGAGAGCAAACCTTCCTTCTCAATGTTATAATTTTGAGATTTTAAGAGGTAGCCTGGGATAACAGAAAGACCTGGTTTTGGAGTCAGTCACACTGATCTGTCAGTTCTTTCTCTACTACTCACTAGCAGTGTGGGTGTGGGCAGGCAGTAACCAGCCAAGGTACCAGGACATTAGAATGGCACCATCTTGACAAAATAGGCTCTGGACACCCTACAGCCATGTAGTCTTAGTTACATGCTTGGGTAAGCATCTCAACCTCTGAATCTCAGTTTCTTTGTCTGGAAAATGAATATAGGTCCTGCTCTTGAGCCATTGCTTTGGTTGGGATGATGGATGAAATAAGAGCATCCAAAGACACAGGGTGGAATCACTGATGTTGGAGATTCTTATCCCCAGGAGAGAACAGGATGGGTGTGGATGAAGGAGGTTTCTAGGCTATAGAAGGTGTACTTGAGGAGGTCCTCATCTGATGGCCTAAACCAAACTGCTCCTCCTCCACATGTAGTTAAAATGACACAAGCACACGGGGAGAAGCACACACTCTGGAGTCAGGGACAAATACTGGCTCCTCTGGGCACTGACTGGGTTTGGATTCAAGTTCTGCTACCTGGTAAGTGTGGGCTCTTAAGGTTGGGAACGCCCCTGTGCTTCAGTGTCTTTGTCTGAAAGTTGAAGTGGGGATAGTAGGATTCTCAGAGGGCTGCTGCAAAGATTAACTATGACAGTGATACTCACAGTGAGGACTGTGCGCTACACCAGTGCATGACCTGTTTGTAGCCTGGTTAGAAGTGAGGTGAGGTAAGGTGAAGTCGCTCAGTCGTGTCCGACTCTTTGCGACCCCATGGACTGTAGCCTACCAGGCTCCTCCGTCCATGGGATTCTCCAGGCAAGAATACTGGAGTGGGTTGCCATTTCCATAGGAAATTCAAGAAAGCTAGAAACACACAACCATCTGTATTGCTGTGACATCTGCCCTCAGGATGGGTGGGATCATGAACACCCCGGGGACCAGTGTGAGGGTTGCACTATGAGGGGGGGAGGGGCACGTGGCTGAGCTGCACACTAGCCGTGCACAGTGGGTCATTGATTAGGTAGCAACGGGCCGAAAATATAAAATTAGATAAAACTGATATTTAATCCCAGACAGGTAAGAAACAATGCTGGATATGTTCAAAGCTTTTAAACAATGCTGGATATGTGATTAGCTGTCAATCAGTAATATCCTCTCTAGCCCTATCCTCGGAGAAGGCAATAGCAAGCCACTCCAGTACTCTTGCCTAGAAAATCCCATGGATGGAGGAGCCTGGTAGGCTGCAGTCCATGGGGTCGCTAGAAGTCGGATGCGACTGAGCGACTTCACTTTCACTTTTCGCTTTCACACAATGGAGAAGGAAATGGCAGCCCACTCCAGTGTTCTTGCCTGGAGAATCCCAGGGACAGGGGAGCCTGTTGGGCTCCTGTCTATGGGGTCGCACAGAGTCGGACACGACTGAAGCGACTTAGCAGCAGCAGCAGCAGCAGCCCTATCCTCTTTATTAATTGTTACCATCATATTTAACTTAAAATTAGAGCACACAGGCTTTCAAAAGGCCCTACTATACATTATCAATATTTGCAGTTCAGTTCAGTTACTCAGTCATTAAATCTAATGTTCTAATGAAAGTGTTTTTTTTTTTTTTTCCTCAAAAAATAAAACAGCAATGTGTGTTGAAAACAGGGAGAAATATATATCTATTTGAATTTAGACCTAAAAAATAACACTACTAGTAGGAATCGCATGCCCCAGCCCTGTGAGACCTCCATCTGTATTCCAAGTCCATCTGACTTGCCTTAGGAGTCAAACTGGGATTGTGTGTTTTTTTTTTTTTTTTAAAGAAGAACCAAAGTTAAGACTTAGACACGCTCGGAATGTTCTACAAGAAGTTCCCATTGGGTGGTTCTGACTAAATTCACTCTTTTACTCAGCAATCATGCTCACAATTATCCATCCCAATAGGTGGAAATCTTGGGTATTCCAAAACAGTGTTTGATCCAAAACCTTATCATATTTAATTCTGGAGGACATTACATGAAAAAAAATTTTTAATTTAAATTTAGCAGACTACCCAGACAAAAAATTAGTCTCTGAGATGGAGTTTATCTCACATTAGAAATGTCATAAGTAAATAATGATAAACAGAGGACTGATGGCTTTTAAACTCTATTTTACAACACTAAAAATTTTAAAAATCTATGAGTTTATACTGATTTCTATAAGACATAAAATAGATAGTAGGAAGGGAAAGCCCTTTTTTTGCAGTAGAAGGTCAACTCACAAATGTAGACAGATTGACTGAAAAGTAGCAGCCATCCTTGTCATAAATAATTCAGACAAAATTCATCATTGTCTGAATGTACAGTGCAAGTTCGGGGGTTGGAGGAGACAACACTTTCATGGACTCCAACTATCTTCTCAAATTAATTATTTAGGAAAGAATTATATTTTCAAAGTAGAAATATCTGGCAAACACCTGGCTAAGCAAATAACCATAGCAAATAGTGAACCTACTGACACTCTTGGCTTTTTTTCTTGTTTCTTTAAAACTTAAGTATCATTGATTTACAATGTTGTGTTAATTTCTGCTCTACAGCAGTGATTCAGTTATACATATACATACATTTTTTTTCCTGTAAGTTAAATAAGCAGGATGACAATATGCAGGTCATACTCCTTTCCCAGTTTTGACCCAGGCGGTTGTTCCATGTGCAGTTCTAACTGTTGCTTCTCCACCCACCTACAGGTTTCTCAGGAGACAGGTAAGGTGGTCTGGGATTCCTGTCTCTCTAAGTTTTCCAGTTTGTTGTGATCTGTGGAGTCAAAGGCTTTAGCATAGTCAATGAAGCAGAAGTAGATGTTTTTCTGAGCAGAAACCATAAGGCCCTCAAAGCCTGGGAATGTACTTCCTGGTCCTTTACAGGAAAACTCTGCCCACCCTGCCCCAGAGCCCTGCTGTTCTAAATGTGACCTGTGGACCAGCAGCATCGGCTGGCCTGGGGGGCTTTTAGAACACGGAATCTTGTTTCTACCCCAGAACCACTGACTCAGCATCTCCAGATCTCAGGTGAGTCCTGGCCACAGTACAGTTAGAGAAGCGCTGGTTTAGAGGCCCTGCTCTGGTCATCCTGTGGTTGCACCCCCTCCCCCGGCCCCCTGCCAGGTGCAGGCAGCCAGAGAGGACAAGGGGTGTGGCCACCTGGAGCCCCGCCCCTCCAGGCTGTGCTCTGAGCACCTGGACCCTAGCATCCCTGCTCCCAGTGCCACTGCAGGCTTCCTTTCCGGTGCCCATGTCCCAGCCCAACAGGTGGCCAAGATACAGCTGTTTATGGGTGGGAAGAGGGCGGCCTAAGCTTGGACTTGGGGGAGCTCTTGCTTGAGCAGCAGATTTCTCAGGGCACAAAGAGGGTCAGAGCCAGAGGTGGGAAGACCAGGGGGAGGCCTGGGGGCTGGGGTCGGCCCCTCCCTCTGCTGTCCTGTCTTCTGGCTTGGAGCTCAGTGTCCAAAATCCCAGTCTGCCGGGTATTAATAGTTATGTAGGTGTACTTGACAGTTTTGTTTAATTGATTTATAACTTTTAAATATTTCAACATATAGTATGGACTTCATTTGCACTCCTGACCCAGGACTCACAGATGTGAGTGGCAGGTCTGTTAAATGTTTCTCAGCATGTGTTCAGAGGACCATCTGCATCAAAACCGACTGGGCTGTTGGTTAAAAATTCAAATTCCCAGGCCCCACTTGTGTAACCCCCTGGATTAGATCTTTGGGGCTGGAGCCCAGTAACCTGCATTCTGACCCCTCCCCTGGTGACTGATCCACAGCAGAGCTACAGGAGCATTTGTAATGGGGGAGGGGAATGTAGAGGGGAGCTGCTACAAGTAATGGAGGTCCCAGGTCAGAGGAAGGCGCTGACCACCAGCTCATACCTTCCTGCTTCTCTCGTGATTCTCCTCACAACCTGGCCTGACTCCACCCCCGGGAGTTGGCTGCAGGGAGAAGCTGCTAGAACAGGGCAAGGGTGTCCTCCTGCTGACTGGGGGCTCTTGTTGGATGGGTGGGTGGGGTAGCCCTGCAGAAGGAGGGATCCAAATCAGGGGAAATAGGAGCAAAGGGGCTGTGGGAGCCTGGANGTATGTCTGTCTCTAGATAATATTTTTGAGATTAATTTGTAAAGGAGCTCTATTTAATTGGCTTAAAGAAAAGTAAGCACTTACAAATCAAATAATTCTAAATTAAACAATGAATTCCAGTTTCATATGAACTGGGAAATATTCAGTATTAAATTAATATCTGGTAACCTAGACATGTCTTTAGAGCCATCAATAAGTATAAATACTTCTGTTGCACTTAGGTTTACTAGAGGTAAAAAAGACTGTTTTCTGTTACGAATTTGTCAACAAGAAATATACCTGATTGTGGAAAATACTTTAGGGAAACTAAGATGTGTTTTCAGTAGAAGAAGGTATGAAAAAAATTACTGAAAAGAGTTATGCATGATCAGGATTTTCTAAAACTGGATTACCATCAGTTGGATAAATGGATTTTCTTAGGAATGACACAGCCACAGGAAAATTGGTTAGAGCCAACTATGCCCAAACGGCGGAGTCAACTTTCACTCAACCATGAGCCTCCATATATATGCCCATTGTGGCGTATCAGCAAGCTAAGTGATAGACCCCTCAGCCTTGACTAAATGTGACAGAATGTTCTAAACCCTTTTGACTGATCTCTTTGACAAAACTTCCTAAATTGAATTCTGTTGAGTTCCTTTGTCCTCTAGCTAACTTCAGCTTGCTTCAGAGGGCCCCTGAAACATCCCAAACAGAGATATTAAACTAATTGCATTTATTTGATTGGTTAACTTACATGGGAAATATTATAAAATATTATTAAATGGGTAGTAAATCCTATCAGGTTGTAAAGTATGGTAAATATTCAGTTAAGTTCAGCTCAGTTTTTCAGTCGTGTCTGACTCTTTGCGACACCATGGACTGCAGCACGCCAGGCTTCCCTGTGCATCACCAACTCCCAGAGACTGCTCAGACTAATGACCATCGAGTTTGTGATGCCGTCCAAACATTTCATCCTCTGTCATCCCCTTCTCCTCCTGCCTTCAATCTTTCCCAGGATCAGGATATTTAGCAATGAGTCAGTTCTTCGCATCAGTTGTCCAAAGTATTGGAGTTTCAGCTTCAGCATCAGTCCTTCATCAAGAGGTTCTTCAGTTTCTCTTTGCTTTCTGCCATAAGGATGGTGTCATCTGCATATCTGAGGTTATTGATATTTCTCCTGGCAATCTAGATTACAGCTCTGCTTCATCCAGCCTGGCATTTCACATGATGTACTCTGCATATAAGTGAAATAAGCGGGGTTACAATATATAGCCCTGACATACTCCTTTCCCAATTTGCAAACAGTCTGCTGTTCCATGTCCAGTTCAGTTGCTTCTTGACCTGCATACAGATTTCTCAGGAGGCAGGTAAGGTAGCCTGGTATTCCCATTACTTGAAGAATTTTCCACAGTTTATTGTTATCCACACAGTCAAAGGTTTTGGCATAATCAATAAAGCAGAAGTAGACTTTGTTCTGGAATTAATTCTCTTGCTTTTTCTATGATCCAACAGATGATGACAATCTGAGCTCTGGTTCCTCAGCCTTCTTGAAATCCAACTTGAACATCTGGAACTTAATGGTTCACATACTGTTGAAGCCTGGTTTGTAGAATTTTGAGCATTACTTTGCTAGCATGTGAGATGAGTGCAACTGTGCAGTAGTTTGAACATTATTTGGCATTTCCTTTCTTTGGGATTGAAATGAAAACTGACGTTTTCCAGTCCTGTGGCCACTGCTGTTTTCCAAACTTGCTGGCATATTGAGTACAGTACTATCACAGTATCATCTTTTAGGATTTGAAATAACTCAACAAATGCCATTACCTTCACTAGCTTTGTTTGTAGTGATGCTTTCTAAGGCCCACTTGACTTCACATTCTAGGATGTCTAGCTCTAGATGAGTGATAACCATCATGGTTATCTGGGTCATGAAGATCTTTTTTGTATAGTTCTTTTGTGTATTCTTACCACCTCTTCTTAGCACTGTGTCTACCATGTCTAATCCCTTGAATCTATTCATTGCCTCCATTGTATAACCATAAGGGATTTGAGTTAGGTTAAATCTGAATGGCCTAGTGGTTTTCCCTACTCTCTTCAATTTAAGCCTGAATTTTGCAGTAAGGAGCTCATGATCAGAGTCACAGTCAGCTCCAAGTGTTATTTTTGCTGACTGTATAGAGGCTGTCCATCTTCGGCTGAAAAGGACATAATCAATCTGATTTCAGTATTGATCATTTGGTGATGCCCATGGTTAGAATTGTCCCTTGTGTTGCCAGATGAGGGTGTTTGCTATGACCAGTGTATTCTCTTGACAAAACTCTGTTAGCCTTTGCCCTGCTTCATTTTGTACTCTAAAGGCCAAACTTGCCTGTGATTCCATGTATCTCTTGATTTTCTACTTTTGCATTCCAATTCCCTGTGATGAAAAGGACATCTTTTTTTTGGTATTAGTTCTAGAAGGTGTTGTAGGTCTTCATAGAACTGGTCAACCTCAGATTGTTTGGCATAAGTAGTTGGGGCACAGACTTGGATTACTGTGATGGTGAATCGTTTGCCTTGGGAATGAACTGAGATCATTCTGTCGTTTTTGAGTTTGCACCCAAGCACTGCATTTCAGACTCTTGTTGACTATGAGAGCTACTCCATTCCTTCTAAGGTATTCTTGCTTACAGAAACAGATACAATTTAATCTGAATTAAATTCACCCATTCCCTTCCATTTTAGTTCACTGATTCTTAAGATGTCAGTGTTCACTCTTGCCATCTCCTTTTTGATCACATCCAATTACATTGATTCATGGACCTAACATTCCAGGTACCCATGCTATATTGTTCTTTATAGCACTGGACTTTACTTTCACCAACAGACTCATCCACAACTGAGCATCATTTCTGCTTTGGCCCAGCCACTTCATTCTTTCTGGAGCTATTAGTAATTGCCCTCAGCTCTTCCCCAGTAGCACATTGGATACTTTCTAACCTGGAGGGCTCATCTTCCAGTGTCATACCTTTTTGCATTTTCATACTGCTCATGAGGTTCTCATGGCAAGAATACTGGAGTGGTTTGCCATTTCCTCCTCCACTGGACCACATTTTGTCAGAACTCTTCACGATGACATGTCCAGCTTAGGCGGCCCTGCATGGCATGGCTCATAGCTTCATTGAGTTACACAAGCCCTTTCACCACAGTATGGCTGTCATCCATGAAGTGGGAAAGAACATGAAGAGTCAGTTATTTAAGCTCAGCCAAGCTGTTGATTTTTTATTGTTGTTCTTGCTGTTGTTGTTTTCTTTTCCTGAATGAGGGGTGTGTGAGGAAGAAAGGTTTTTGCAATTCAGTTTTCCTCAGTAAATTACAGCATTTTGCTGAGGGCAGCTGTGGGCATCTTCTCGTGCTCAAAGCAGTCCCAATTTTTTCAAATTTAACAAGTGATTTTTCTAGTATTTTTTATTTATTTTTAATTGAAGGATAATAAAATGCCTAACTCTAACTTCCACATCTTACTTTCATTTCACTTGTTTTACTAGTAGGAAGACTTCTAGGAGGAGATGATTTCAATGAAAAGAACTGTACATAATTGAGACTCCTTGCTCAATGTTATGTGGGACTTTGGAAAACTGTATGAAATTTACATTAATTTGAAATATTCAGTGCCCAATCGTTAGTTTTGAAAACAACTGATTTTTATTCTGTGAGTCTACACAAGAAAGTGTCCATTAAATTTTTTAAGAATTACAAACCTAAAATCTCTGTAATACAAACTGATGAGATGGTATTTATGGGCCTGGAAACTGTGTCTGACAAGAGCTTTAATGCAACATAATGCCAGTGTCACAAGACAATTTTTCTTATTTAAAAACACATATGGTGTTTTTAAAATAACTACCCATTACTTAGTGCTCAACATGCATTTAGATGTTATGCAAAGAATAATATTAAAACAACTTCATTTTGTCTTCCTACAACATTTATGGAGTTAGTATTATTTTGTCAATTTTACTGAGAGGAGACTGGCTTTGTGGGACAGAGACAGAAAGAGGGAGAGCTTGGATGCAAGCTTGGAAAGGGAGGCTGCAGGGCTCCCCACTCCACTTTAAAGCTGCTGCCATCATAAATGACTATCATGTGGAATCATACTACATAAATTGATTTTTTATGCTGCTTTCCCTTCATCTTTTTTGAAATGGTGAACAGCTCCAATCTGCCCAACTATAATGTGACTGAACAGGCAACATATCTGGTATCTGGAAGAATCAGTGTACAGGATGGTTTACAAACTCATGATCGTCCTCTGGTGGGATGTGGTCTCTGAATGACATTGTCTGAGTAGATGTTCTGTCCTAAAGTGTAGACCCACTACTCAGAACTCAGGGTTTTCTTTAGCCACACTTGGTATCACTATTACAAAATATTAAATAAATTATCTGAGTTATCATTTATGGAAATTAAATGACAAAATTTATATGAAATATACTCTTTAGAAGTAACATAAATGATCAAGAATTATCTAAGGTTTATCATATACACCAAGGAGAAGCAGAATCATCAAAAATGAGTTTGAAAACACTTGGCACAAACTAACTCCTTTAAAGCAAAACTGAACAACCCCCTTCCAGCCCCTTCCTTTTCCCCCTCTCAGGTGGTGATAGAAAGATTGGTTCCCACACAGGAACCAGCAGCACCTCCAGCCACAGCATCCATAGCAAAATGGATGCTATGGCTTTCCTTCTCATCTGGGATTAAAGGTCACCTCCTGGAAGCTCTGCCACCTCCTGGACCAGGCTTCCTAACTGCCTCTAGCCTCCACATCATTTGCCTTCCAGGACTTCCTCCACAGAGCTCCCACAATTATGATTCCAAAGCTATCAAGGGGTGAATCTCTGGATGTCTTCCTTCCCTGGGGGCCTGAAGGAGACCCATGAGGGGAGGGCTTCGTGCCTGACTCACCCCTGTACCTCATGGCCTCAGTGCTTGTTTGTTGAAGGGAAGGATGCAAGAGAGGAAAAAACCATGAACCATTGCTCATACTCCCCTCCCAGAAACTAAAATCTCAAACAACCAGCAACACCTCCTTAGACCCTACATTGCAGATGAGCCTCTCTTCTGATTCACTCAAACTCCTTCCAGCCTGTCTTCACCTCAACTCTCTCCATGCCTCCTGGATTTGTAGCCCTTTGCTCTTTAACTCCTCCCATCTGAAATCTGCTCCTCAGGTCACCAGATGCCTCCTGATTCCAAATCAACCAACAGGTTTCCATGGACTCACCTTCCCGTTTGCACTGAACAGAACTGTCCTTCCTCGAGTCTGTACTGCATCTCCTTCTCTCGTCCTTGCTGTTCATCATGTGTCTTCTGTACTTCCCTTCTCTCTCTGCTTCCTCGAATATCAAGGCTTCCATAAGCTTCTGATCTCAGGTCCTAAAATGCTTCCCTCTCTCTGGGCAATCTTGTTATCTTCACAGATTCAACTACTGCCTGCTCAGTGAAGAATACAGGCTCCATGCTCATCCCAGGTCAGTTTCTCAAAGAGCAGCCTCTTACTTCTAATGAGCTACAGGATGCCTCCACCAAACTTCAAGATAATTGAACTACAACAGGTAGAAGAAGGACTGGTAAACAGCTAGACTAGAATTTTCTCTCCTCTTCAATGAGAATATTCCCTGCTGAAGTCAGGTAGTATCTATATGTCATCTAAAAATATGTTATGAATTCTGATTATGATGACTAACCGTATTCTAAGCACACAATGGAAAACCAACCTTGGCCTACCTTGCTGTAGCAAAGAAATAGAATCTTTCACAAAATCCTTTCAAAGTAATTCACAATCACTGTCAAAATGTGACACTGTTTGAGGAAAAATTGTTTCTGGGGATAAATTTTGTAGCTAAATCCAACAGGGCACATTTATAAAATAAGTTTACAGAAGAGAAAAAAAATAGATATCTTTGCAATAAAGTTCTCTGCCTCTGAGTCTCAGCCTAGTTCTTATCGGTAACAGTGGAATCCTTGCCCACAGGCTACGCTGTCTGCAGGCAAATGTTCACTGCAGCATTTCTCTGTGCAGCTTTTGATACATGCACTCCAAAATTGACACTTGGAAAGAAAAAGTAAATTCTCCACATGCTTAATCACTGAAATGGAGACAGAATTAAATAACAGGAAAAAAAAAAAAAACACTCCATATGAACAACAATACTGAATGTAGGGATGAGATCTAAGATGACTCAACATCATTCCTTAAAACCTCAAGTTCACACACAGAGGCTGGATAGAAGGTATTCCTGTAGGTCTTTCTCTCACTGTCTTTTTTTAAAGACACCTTAAGGCAGAGCAATCCAACTCGTGAAAAGAAAATATGCCTACAAAAATGAAGGGCATTCCTAAGATGATTTTCATCTAGAGATCTCTTCAAGAAAATTAGAGATACCAAGGGAACATTTCATGCAAAGATGGGCACAGTAAAGGATAGAAATAGTATGGACCTAACAGAAGCAGAAGATATTAAGAAGAGGTGGCAAGAATACACATAAGAACTGTACAAAAAAGACCTTCACGACCCAGATAATCACGATGGTCACCTAGAGCCAGACATTGCTATACATAGCTTTTGTCAGGGAACCCTGCCCCTCTGCCTGAATGTTAAACTAAGGTGGCTTTTTTCAGCTCACAGGGAGACAATCTGACTCTCACCACCTGAGAATGGCTGCAGAAACGAAAAAAAATTAAAACAAATCTCCTCCTAATTTGCAAGATAAATGGCCTTTTAACTTTATTTCCTCTCCTCCTCTCCTCTATCTTCTGTCAAAGAACCTGGCATCTGGACCCCAATAAGATGGCTACTTTGAAACATTAGTCTGTCATCTTCTCGGTCTGCCAAGTTACCAAATAAAGTTACTATTCAGATAATCAGGATGGTGTGATCACTCACCTATAGCCAGACATTCTGGAATGTAAAGTCAAGTGAGCCTTAGGAAGCATCACTACAAACAAAGCTAGTGGAGGGGATGGAATTCCAGCTGAGCTATTTCGGCTCCTAAAAGATGATGCTGTGAAAGTGCTACACTCAATATGCCAAAAAATTTGGAAAACTCAGCAGTGGCCACAGGACTGGAAAAGGTCAGTTTTCATTCCAATCCTAAGAAAGGCAATGCCAAAGAATGCTCAAACTACCGCACAATTGCACTCATATCACATGCTAGCAACGTAATGCTCAAAATTCTCCAAGACAGGCTTCAGCAATACGTGAACTGTGAACTCCCTGATGTTCAAGCTGGCTTTAGAAAAGGCAGAGGAACCAGAGATCAAATTGCCAACATCTGTTGGATCATCAGAAAAGCAAGAGAGTTCCAGAAAAACGTCTATTTCTGCGTTATTGACTATGCCAAAGCCTTTGACTGTGTGGATCACAACAAACTGGGCAAAATTCTTAAGGAGATGGGAACACCACACCACTTGACCTGTCTCCTGAGAAATCTGTATGCAGGTCAACAAACAACAGTTAGACCTGGACATGGAACAACTGACTGGTTTCAAACAGGTAAAGGAATACATCAAGGCTGTATATTTTTCCCCTGCTTATTTAACTTGTATGCAGAGCACAACATGAGAAATTCCAGGCTAGATGAAGCACAAGCTGAAATCAAGATTGGCAGGAGAAATATCAATAACTTCAGATATGCAGATGATTGCACCCTTATGGCAGAAAGTGAAGAACTAAAGACCTCTTGATGAAAGTGAAAGAAGAGAGTGAAAAAGTTGGCTTAAAACTCAACATTCAGAAAACTAAGATCTGGCATCTGTTCCCATCACTTCATGGCAAATANTCTTCACGACCCAGATAATCACGATGGTCACCTAGAGCCAGACATTGCTATACATAGCTTTTGTCAGGGAACCCTGCCCCTCTGGCTGAATGTTAAACTAAGGTGGCTTTTTTCAGCTCACAGGGAGACAATCTGACTCTCACCACCTGAGAATGGCTGCAGAAACGAAAAAAAATTAAAACAAATCTCCTCCTAATTTGCAAGATAAATGGCCTTTTAACTTTATTTCCTCTCCTCCTCTCCTCTATCTTCTGTCAAAGAACCTGGCATCTGGACCCCAATAAGATGGCTACTTTGAAACATTAGTCTGTCATCTTCTCGGTCTGCCAAGTTACCAAATAAAGTTACTATTCAGATAATCAGGATGGTGTGATCACTCACCTATAGCCAGACATTCTGGAATGTAAAGTCAAGTGAGCCTTAGGAAGCATCACTACAAACAAAGCTAGTGGAGGGGATGGAATTCCAGCTGAGCTATTTCGGCTCCTAAAAGATGATGCTGTGAAAGTGCTACACTCAATATGCCAAAAAATTTGGAAAACTCAGCAGTGGCCACAGGACAGGAAAAGGTCAGTTTTCATTCCAATCCTAAGAAAGGCAATGCCAAAGAATGCTCAAACTACCGCACAATTGCACTCATATCACATGCTAGCAACGTAATGCTCAAAATTCTCCAAGACAGGCTTCAGCAATACGTGAACTGTGAACTCCCTGATGTTCAAGCTGGCTTTAGAAAAGGCAGAGGAACCAGAGATCAAATTGCCAACATCTGTTGGATCATCAGAAAAGCAAGAGAGTTCCAGAAAAACGTCTATTTCTGCGTTATTGACTATGCCAAAGCCTTTGACTGTGTGGATCACAACAAACTGGGCAAAATTCTTAAGGAGATGGGAACACCACACCACTTGACCTGTCTCCTGAGAAATCTGTATGCAGGTCAACAAACAACAGTTAGACCTGGACATGGAACAACTGACTGGTTTCAAACAGGTAAAGGAATACATCAAGGCTGTATATTTTTCCCCTGCTTATTTAACTTGTATGCAGAGCACAACATGAGAAATTCCAGGCTAGATGAAGCACAAGCTGAAATCAAGATTGGCAGGAGAAATATCAATAACTTCAGATATGCAGATGATTGCACCCTTATGGCAGAAAGTGAAGAACTAAAGACCTCTTGATGAAAGTGAAAGAAGAGAGTGAAAAAGTTGGCTTAAAACTCAACATTCAGAAAACTAAGATCTGGCATCTGTTCCCATCACTTCATGGCAAATAGATGGGGAAACAGTAGAAACAGTGACAGACTTTATTTTGGGGGACTCCAAAATAACTGCAGATGGTGACTGCAGATAGGAAATTAAAAGATGCTTGCTCCATGGAAGAAAAGCCATCACCATCCTAGACAGAATATTAAGAAGCAGAGACATTACTTAGCTGACAAAGGTCCATCTAGTCAAAGCTATGGTTTTTCTGGTAGCCATGCATGGATGTGAGAGTTGGACTACAAAGAAAGCTGAGTGCCAAAGAATTAATGCTTTTGAACTGTGGTGTTGGAGAAGAATCTTGAGTGTCTCTTGGATTGCAAAGAGATCCAACCAGTCAATACTAAAGGAAATCAGTCCTGAGTGTTCATTGGGAGGACTAATGCTAAAGCTGAAGTTCCAAAATTTTGGCCACCTGATGTGAAGAACTGACTCACTGCAAAAGATCCTGATGTTGGGAAAGATTGAAGGCAGGAGGAGAAGGGATGACAGAGGATGAGAAGGTTGGATGGCATCACTGACTTGATGGAAGTGAGTTTGAACAAGCTCTAGGAGTTGTTGATGGACATGGAAGCCTGGCGTGCTGCAGTCCATGGGGCTGCAAAGTGTTGGCCATGACTGAGTGACTGACCTGAATTGAACTGTCCTTGTCAGAATTCCCAGGTTGCTCAGTGGTAAAGAATCTGCCTGCAATGCAGGAGACGCCAGAGACACAGGTTTGATCTCTGAGTCAGGAATATCCCCTGGACAAAGAAATGGCAACCCACTCCAGTATTCTTGCCTGAAAAATCCCATGGGTGGAGGAGCTTGGTGAGCTGTAGTCCACGGTGTCACAAAAGAGTCAGACACAACTTAGTGACTAAGCAATAACATTGTCCTTGTTAGGGTATTATTTCCACTTTCTTTTGCCAATCTTTTCTTTGTAAGTAACCACACCTGCCTTTATCCAAATAAAATGGTGCAGTAAATATTTGTCCTCCGTGGGAATACAATGCATTGTACTCATGGTCAGTTATGTCTGACTCTGCAGCCCCATGGACAGCAGCCTGCCAGGCTTCTCTATCTGTGGAATTTTCTAGGCAAGAAAACTCAAGTAGGTTGCCATTCCCTTGTCCAGAGCATCTTCCCAACCCAGGGATTGAATTCACGTCTCTTGCATCTCTTACATTGGCAGACAGATTCTTTACCATTGAGCCACCTGGGAAGCCCGATACAATGCATAATTTAGTTAACCTAGGCTGTATTTCCATAAGAGGTGATTATTTCTATATTATGAAATGTGCTCACAGTACAGGGAATCCACCACAGACACCTGGAAGGCAGAGGGAGAACCACTTACCCAGCATGTCAGTTGCTTCAGACCAACCTTGACACAACTGTGTAGCCACTCCTGCCCCAAATGTTACTGATGTTAACTTAGCCTCCCAATCAGAACTGCCCCTTTCTCTCACAAACATGACCTTTACTAAAGATAACAGGATCCTTGAGAAACAGGCTCTCTGCTACTCCCTGTGAGAACTCTGACAGGACTGTTACGTTACCTGGATGAAATCGTGAAATATCACAGGCAGCAAGTCATCCATATGCCCAGTGTCTTTGGAGAAACGATTTAAAATTCTTCCTGCAAGGACAGGATATGAAAAGTTACTCACTTCCTCAGATAGGAGCTTTAAGAGAAACAATTCATGAACAAATCAAAACAATATTTTCTGAAGTATATGTAATTAGAGACTTCCCTGGTGGTACAGTGTCCCAATTGCAGGGGAAATGGATTTGATCCCTGGTCTGGAAAGATTCCACATGCCACAGAACTACGAAGCCTGTGCACTACAACTACTGAAGCCCATACATTTGGAGCCTGCGCTCCACCAACAAGAAAAGCCACTGCAGTGAGAAGCCCACACACTGCAGTGAAGAGTAATCCTGGCTGCTGTAACTAGAAAGTCCATGCACAGCAACAAAGCCCCAATACAACTAAGAATAAAGAAAGAAACATTTTTAAAAAATAATAAAGTACATGTATTAAATATTTGGACTTCCCTAGTTGCTCAGTGGTAAAGAATCCACCTGCCAAGGCAGGAGACACAGTAGACATGGATCCAATCCCTGAGTTGAGTAGATCCCCTAGAGAAGGAAATGACAACTCGCTCCAGCATTCTTGCCTGGGAAACCCATGGACAAAGGAGCCTGGTGGGCTACAGTCCATGGGGTTGCAAAAGAGCCAGACAGACACTATTCAGCGATTAAACAATAAATTTAATATATTACAAATTCATATGAAATAAGTCGATGTCAGTGGTAAAAAGAAAGAGAAAAATAGGATGATAAATAAAGAGAAACAAAAATACCACCAAGCGGCAATAGGTGGGGAGCTGAAATTGAGCCTTGATTGGAGAATCTTGTGGCAGTATCGAGAAAGGTTGGTAGATTTCAGAATGTTCCCTCCCTTTAGATCCATCCCATTGAGACTCATTCCAAATGCTAAACTGGTAAATAAACAGTAGAAAATACCTAAGTATGCAACAATTAATGCTAATTGTTATACCAACTTTGCTTTAGTTATCAAGATTAACTTTGCCAAGAGATATTCTTTAAATAAACATATTTATAATTTCTCTATAATATTTTCCCTCCAGATGGTTCACATTACCTCCAAATCACTCACATTTTGGGAAATTTTGGATTCTGGCCATTTCCAAATGTGAGTTTAGTACTGGAGTAATAAGTCATTATTTTCAGATGTGAACAAGGTGTGACAAGCACAGACTTCTGAATAACCATTGAAGGAAACCAGAGGGATGTAGGCAGGAAAAAAGGAATGTTACTAAATGACTAAGAAACAGTTATCACTGATATTATTTTCCTTCACAGAATCCACAACAAGAGTATATCCTCAAGGTTGCAGGGTAGAATATGAGAACTTCTAATAACTATTGGATGTAAACTAAAAATGCCCCCTGCCGCATCAGGAAACAAATGATGTTCCAGCTTTCATAACTCAGCAGCCATGCCTTCAAGGGTGGTGCACCCTGAGGAAACTCAGGATGAGAAAGCCCAAGATACTGGCCCAAGATAGCAGAGTGTACATCGAAGGAACTGTAACAGAGAAGACCAATTTTTACTCCATGTTGGATCTGTTCCTTTGATGTTAATGTTGCTATGCATAGCTTTTGTCAGGGAACCCTGCCCCTCTGCCTGAATGTTAAACTAAAGTGGTTTTTTCAGCTCACAGGGAGACAATCTGACTCTCACCACCTGAGAATGGCTGCAGAAAGAAAAATTAAACAAATCTCCTCCTAATTTGCAATAAATTGCCCTTTGACTTTACTTTCTCACCTCCTCTCCTCTATCTTCTATCAAAGAACCTCCTATCTGGACCCCAATAAGATGGCTACTTTGAAACATTAGTCTGCCATCTTCTCAGAATGCCAAGTTTCCAAATAAAGTTGCTATTCAGATAATCAGGATGGTGTGATCACTCACCTAGAACCAGACATTCTGGAATGCAAAGTCAAGTGAGCCTTAGGAAGCATCACTACGAAAAAAGCTAGTGGAGGGGATGCAATTCCAGCTGAGCTATTTCAGTTCCTAAAAGATGATGCTGTGAAAGTGCTACACTCAATATGTCAAAAAATTTGGAAAACTCAGCAGTGGCCACAGGACTGGAAAAGTTCTGTTTTCATTCCAATCCCAA
>SJYH01003504.1:19793-33458 GCA_006408735.1 Sylvicapra grimmia | reverse complement strand
ACAGCATATTAAAAAGCAGAGACATTACTTAGCTGACAAAGTTTCAGTCAAAGCTATGGTTTTTCTAGTAGCCATGTATATATGTGAGAGTTGGACTACAAAGAAAGCTGAGTGTCAAAGAATTGATGCCTTTGTACTGTGGTCTTGGAGATAACTCTTGAAGAGTCCTTTGGACAGCAAGGAGATCCAACCAGTCCATCCTAAAGGAAATCAGTTCCGACTATTCATTGGAACTACTGATGCTGATGCTGAAACTCCAATACTGTGGTCACCTGATGCAAAGAACTGACTCACTGCAAAAGACCCTGATGCTGGAAAAGATTGAAGGTGGGAGGAGAAGGGGATGGCAAAGGATGAGATGGTTGGATGGCATCACTGACTCAATGGACATGTTGAGTAAACTCCGGGAATTGGTGAGGGACAGGGAGGCCTGGCGTGCTGCAGTCCATGGGGTCACAAAGAGTCAAACACAACTGAGCAACTGAACTAAACTGAACTTGCCTTAACATGTCACCTANGATTGAAGGTGGGAGGAAAAGGGGATGGCAAAGGATGAGATGGTTGGATGGCATCACTGACTCAGTGGACATGTTGAGTAAACTCCGGGCATTGGTGAGGGACAGGCGTGCTGCAGTCCATGGGGTCACAAAGAGTCAAACACAACTGAGCAACTGAACTAAACTGAACTTGCCTTAACATGTCACCTGTATGACTTATTGGCATTGTGAGGTAAGTAGAGTGAGCTTGAACTCAGTAAGAAGTAACACCATTCTATGTGGTTTTCTCTTCATGCCATCACATACAAGAAACTAAGTCCAAAATAAACAATCTATTATAAATTATACTTTTGAAAGTAAACACAGGAAAGTGTTCAATTTAATATACCACTAAAAGAGTAAATAATTGATGCCCCTAAATTTTGGGCCTATCTTTGCAGAACTTATTTGAGCTTCTATTTTCTTGAAGGAATGAAGTTCTGATAACAGACACAGGAGGGAGACAAGATACACACTGGTATGCTTGCTGCTCTAGGATTAGTGACCTTAAAGATTTAAACTTGGTTGCAAATCCTTGAAAAATAAATACATCAGCATCTGGAGAAGCCTACAGGTCATCAAGAGCCTGTTTAATTGTGGTTATGAGCGCTCAGAGGCTGGTGATAACAGAAATTCAGTCCCACCTGATGCTCCCAAATTCACANGGATTAGTGACCTTAAAGATTTAAACTTGGCTGCAAATCCTTGAAAAATAAATACATCAGCATCTGGAGAAGCCTACAGGTCATCAAGAGCCTGTTTAATTGTGGTTATGAGCGCTCAGAGGCTGGTGATAACAGAAATTCAGTCCCACCTGATGCTCCCAAATTCACAACTGTAGTTCACAGGTAAAGTAGAGCAACTTCACAGCTGTAATAGCATGGACTCCTCCAATCACTTCCTCACTCCAGTGTCGTAATAAAATGAGATCTGTGTGGGCCTCTGCAGTTTACTGTACTCTTATGCTCCACACAGTGCCTGGACCAAACAACATGTGTTGAATAAATCTACAAAAGATGCTGCCCTCAACTTTCTTATTTAATCCTCACAACAGGAAACAAGAAGGGCAGTGGCTATTCCTATTTCACAGGAGAGGAAGTTCCCAGACACCATGTTGTCATCCTCACTAATTTTCATTAGGCACTGCCCATGTACTAAGTGCTATGACTGTTTTAACCTGCCTAAAGCCCACAAAAAATCAAGATATTGGTAAGTGTGTGAACAGTGTTCTCATTTCATAGGTAAG
Source organism: Sylvicapra grimmia (assembly GCA_006408735.1). Taxonomy (NCBI): domain Eukaryota; kingdom Metazoa; phylum Chordata; class Mammalia; order Artiodactyla; family Bovidae; genus Sylvicapra; species Sylvicapra grimmia. The sequence goes on along the minus strand of SJYH01003504.1, from coordinate 31,676 downwards.
AAAATCAAGACAGAGAAATTAAACAACTAGTACATAAATATTAACGTAACAGTAATTGGCTATTACTAACTAGCACCAGGACTGAACCCAGGAAGTTTGCTCCAGAGTCCATACTTATAACCATGACAAAATCTCGCCTTGAGATTTGTCTACCCAGTAGTACCTACCTGCTTTATCCTTGGTCACACAGCTAGGTAATGACCAGGCTGAGGCTATTCCTATCCTCCTCCAGCCCTCATCCCTGCCTCGACAGATCCTGTCAATCATCACCTGCATAAACAAGGCCACCCTGGGCTTCTGCACAAGTCTAACTACCTGAACAGAGTGGGCATGTACACTGATGAACTATCTCTTCATAGAAACCCAGGTCAGGAGGCTACCATCCAAAGCAAGACAGGTCAAAGGCCTCAGGGAGGAGGAAGCAACCACTGGGGAACCTTCAGGGACACGCCTACTTTATACTGAAGATCCACCTGCTACCTACTACAAGATTCTTAAATGTAACCAAACATCTATTGTAAAACTAGAAAGTTGATTTTATTGAAGAGGATGTTTACATTCCAGTGATATCATATTTTAATTAATTTTCCATTATATTTAGGTAAAACTCAAAATCTGGACACATGTCAGAGCTCTCTGGTCCCAAAACTATGGGCAGTGAAATAAAGAAACACACAGCCTATCTTCTATAAAGATGTTTCTGGAAGAAGGTCCTTCCTAGTTAGCTTTATACTATGTAACACAGCCAACTTTTCAACAACTAGTCAAAAATATTTCAACACAGCATATTTTGAGTGTTTCATATGCCACATAACAAATGGACTCCAACATCATCCTGCAAAGTAAACATTCATTTATCTAGTGACACACATAAATTGGAATAAAAACTTATATGCTCCTATATTCAGATTTTTTTTTTCTGGTAGGAAAAATTATCAGTGAAATTTTTTGTAGAAAATGAATAAGCATGATATAGGATGCTCTGAGCTGGTGCACTGGGATGACCCAGAGGGATGGTATGGGAAGGGAGGTGGGAGGGGTGTTCAGGATGGGGAACATGTGTACACCCGTGGCAGATTCATGTTGATGTATGGCAAAACCAATACAATATTGTAAAGTAAAATAATAATAATAATAATAATAAAAGAAAAAGAAGAAAAAAAAAAGAAAGAAAATGAATAAACACGCCAGTGATTTTCTTCCAAGCATCTCTTCCATTTTCAAATATGAAAATGTAATCAGGCACAAGACATATTCACTGAGAAACTTCAAGTCTGACTTACCTATTGGATTTCTATTGAAGAACAATACTGGGGCTCTTAAAATGGTCTTCAACATTTTGTTATGCAAAGTTTATGAAGAATTAACAAGGACATAGAATATCAGCAGAGACCTTGTGATGCCAAAAAGGACAGTAGATGCAGTTAACCCTGAAATAAAAAACATCACTCAGCACAAAATATCTGCCTTATCCTCAACAATGTTAAAGTATGGCAGGCAGTTTATAAAGATACCATGTGTTTTATTCTATAAACAAAATTTGTATAGAGATTTACATATATAGTACAATAAAAAAACATATATATGCAAATATATATAAAGTGGATTCTGTAAGAGTTAAATGTTTTTCACAAAGTACATTTATAAAGAAAAGTATAAAAATCACTATTTTCTCACTAAATAGAAATAACCCGGGGTAGGGGGAATCATTTGTAAACTACAGTTTCATTCTGCTACTGCTGCTAAGTCACTTCAGTCATGGCCGACTCTGTGCGACCCCATAGACGGCAGCCCACCAGGCTCCCCCATCCCTGGGATTCTCCAGGCAAGAACACTGGAGTGGGTTGCCATTTCCTTTTCCAATGCATGAAACTGAAAAGTGAAAGTGAAGTCGCTCAGTCTAGGCTTCCCTAATTCAATTACAAGTTCTAATAAAAACTCAACAAGAAAGACAATTATAAAAAATAGTTGATCTTCATCTATCTGCATTTCAAATCTCACTATTTACAACATGCCCCATAATCTAAAAACTGAAGTATGCTTTGATACCAGTATGTGAAACAATAGGGAAGAGGAAAAATGATTTACCACTTCCTTGTAATTTACAAGCAAATTTACTTTCATGTAGTCTCTTAAGAACCTACTCTATAGCACAGGGAAATCTATTCAGTGCTGTGTGGTGAAGTGAATAGGAAAGAAATCCAAAAAAGAGAGGATATATGCACATAATTAGTTCACTTTGATATACAGCAGAAACTAGCACAACATTGGAAAGCAACCATACTGTTATAAAAATCTATAAAAATTTAAAATATTAAAAAAGTAGTTACTTATATGCCCAACTATCTTTGAAAAGTATGAAAGACCACATTAAGTTGTAAGTAGACAATCTCTTACATAATTGAACTGCAAGAAACTACAAATTAAATTTTGACATGAGATAATGAACCTAAGCAATCAACTAATCTCTTAGTAAGTGCTTGGTAGTTCAGATGAGAATAAAGAATCTGCCTGCAATACAGGAGACCCAGGTTCAGTCCCTGTATTGGGAAGATCCCCTGGAGATGGGAATGGCTACCTGCTCTAGTATTCTTGCCTGGAGAATTCCAGGGACAAAGGAGCCTTGCAGGCTACAGTCCATGGGGTCGCAAAGAGTCAGACACAGCTAAGTGACTAATGCTTTCCCTTTCAAAACACTTGTAAATAAATATAATCATTTACATTTATGTTTTATCAATGACATAAATGAGCATTACCATGCATATAAAAATTAAAATAGCCCTCTGAACATCTCTTCAACTCACAATGCTAAATACAGTGGAGATAAATAACTTCTATAATAATTATCCCCTCAGGTACTTTTTTTTTTCCATTCAACTGATACATCAGTGTTATTTAAATTCTGAAAGCTGATCAAATTCTTGAATTCCATCAACAGGCATTTATTTGCCTTAACCTACCATCCAATATGAATGTGTAACAGAATCCCTTTCTTCTTCTTTAAGTCCCCATAGTCCACCAATTCACAAAGAAAATAGCTAATGGATTCAAGTTTCTTAGCAAGTGATCAAAAAAATAAATACCAAATTTCAATGAGTGGATTTTTACAAATTCACTCTTTGTAAAAAGCTTATACAAGCATTTCCTGTGAGTATATTTAAATTTTTGTTTATTTAAAAAAATTATTAGGGTATAGTTGTGTTACTTTCTGCTGTACAATGAAGTAAATCAGCTATATGTATACATATATCCCCTCCCTCTTGGACCTCCCTTCTCTGTATCCCTCCCCTCTAGGTCATCACAGAGCACTGAATCGAGCTCCCTGTGCTATACAGCAACTCCCCAGTAACTATCTGTTTCACACATGGTAGTGTATATATGTCAGTCCTAATCTTCCAATTAATCTTTCCCACCTCCTCATCACACCCTCCATGTCCACATGATTATTCTCTATGTCTACGACTCTGTTCCTGACCCTGCAAATAGGTTCATCTGTGCCATACATATGCATTAATATAAGCATTTTTGGCTTATATTAAAAAAGCAATTACTTTACTTTTACTTTACTCTGTATAGCAGACTCTAAGTCCATCCACGTCTCTACAAATAACCCAATTTTGTTCCTTTCTGTGCATGAGTAATATTCCAGTACATATATGTACCATAAATAAGATGAAAAGACAATCCTTAGAATGGGAGAAAATAAGTGAAAACTAAGCAACTGACCAGGAGAAGGCGATGGCACCCCACTCCAGTACTCTTGTCTGGAAAATCCCATGGACAGAGGAGCCTGGTAGCCTGCAGTCCATGGGGTTGCGAAGAGTCAGACACAACTAAGCGACTTCACTTTGACTTTTCACTTTCATGCNGCCTTAGAATGGGAGAAAATAAGTGAAAACTAAGCAACTGACCAGGAGAAGGCGATGGCACCCCACTCCAGTACTCTTGTCTGGAAAATCCCACGGACAGAGGAGCCTGGTAGCCTGCAGTCCATGGGGTTGCGAAGAGTCAGACACAACTAAGCGACTTCACTTTGACTTTTCACTTTCATGCATTGGAGAAGGAAATGGCAACCCACTCCAGTGTTCTTGCTGGGAGAATCCCAGGGACAGGGGAGCCTGGTGAGCTGCCGTCTGTGGGGTTGCACAGAGTCAGACACAACTGAAGCGACTTAGCAGCAGCAGCAGCAAGCAACTGACCAGGGATTAAACTCCACAATGTACAAATAGCTCATGCAGCTCAATATTAAAAAAAACAAACAATCCAATCAAAAAATGGGCAGGAGACCTAAAGAGACATTTTTCCAAAGAAGACACATGGATGGCCAAGAGGCACACAAAAAGATGCTCAACATCACTATTACAGAAATGCAGATCAAAACTACAATAAGGTATCATCTCACACCAGTCAGGATAGCACTCACCAAAAAAGTATAAAAACAATAAATGCTAGATAGGGTATGAAGAGGGAACCTTCTTCCACTGTTGATGGGAATGTAAATTGAAACAGCCACTATGGAGACTGTTGTTGTCCAGTTGCTCAGTCATGGCTGACTCTTTGCAACCCCATGAATAGCAGCATGCCAGGTNGCACACAAAAAGATGCTCAACATCACTATTACAGAAATGCAGATCAAAACTACAATAAGGTATCATCTCACACCAGTCAGGATAGCACTCATCAAAAAAGTATAAAAACAATAAATGCTAGATAGGGTATGAAGAGGGAACCTTCTTCCACTGTTGATGGGAATGTAAATTGAAACACTATGGAGACTGTTGTTGTCCAGTTGCTCAGTCATGGCTGACTCTTTGCAACCCCATGAATAGCAGCATGCCAGGTTTTCCTGTCCTTCGTTATATCCTGAGCTTGCTCAGGCTCCTGTCCATTGAGTTGGTGATGCCATCCAACCATCTGATCCTGTCACCCCCTTCTTCAGCCCTCAATCTTTCCTAGCATCAGGGTCTTTTTGGCTCTTTGCATTAGGTGGCCAGATTACTGTTGTTTCAGCTTCAGTCCCTCCAATGAATATTCAGGTTGACTTTGCTTAGGACTGACTGGTTTAATCTCCTTGCTGTCCAAGGAACTCTCAAGAGCCTTCTTCAGCACCACACGTCAAAAGAATCCACTGTTCAGCACACCGCACTCTTCATGGTCCAACTCTCACATCTATACACGACTACTGGAAAAACCATAGCTTTGACCATACAGACCTTTGTCACCAAAGTGATGTGTCTGCTTTTTAATACACCTTCCAGGTTTGTCATAGCTTTTCTTCCAAGGAGCAAGCACTTTTTAATTTCATGGCTATAGGCAAGGTCCACAGTGATTTTGGAGCTCAAGAAAATAAAGTATCTCGTTTCCATTATTTCCCGATCTACTTGCCATGAAGTGATGGGACAGATACCATGATCTTAGTATTTTGAATGTTGAGTTTAAAGCCAGCTTAAAACAAAAATTATTTGGCTGTGCCAGTCTTAGTCACAACATACGGGATCTAGTTCCCTGACCAGGGATTGAACCCAGGCCCCTCTGCATTGGGAGCTCAGAGTCTTAGCCACGGGACCACCAGGGAAATAAGCCAGCTTTTTCACTCTCCTCTTTCACCTCAAGAGGTTCTTTAATTCCTCTTTCACTTTCTGCCATAAGGGTGGTGTCATTTGCATATCTGAGGATATTGGTATTTCTGCTGGCAATCTTGATTCCAGTTTGTGAGTCATCTAGCCTGGCATTTCACATGATGTACTCTGCATAGAAGTTACATAAACAGGATGACAATATACAGCCTTGACGTACTACTTTCCCTACTTGGAACCAATCTGTTGTTCCATGTCCAGTTCTGATACTTCTTGAACTGCATACAGGTTTCTCAGGAGGCAGGTAAGGTGGTCTGCTATTCCAGTTTGGAGGTTCCTTAAAAAACTAAAAATAGAACTACTATATGATCTAGGAATCCTACTACTGGGGTACACTGAAAAAAACACAATTCAAAAAGACACATGAATTCCAATATTCATAGCAGCACCAGAATATAAACCGACCTAAATGCTCACCAACAGATGCATGGATAAAGAATATATTTAAAATTTTAGTTGAAGATATACTTTAAATAGCATGTAATGCTATATATATTCTAAACACTCCTGTGAATAGAGACAGTCATGTTAATATTAGTCTGGCAAGTCAAATATTAAATCAATCACACAGTTGGGGAAGAGATAACACTGTGATTTCAAAGTAAGAAAAAGAAGGAATCTGACCCCAGAAACTGGATTTCCCCTGCTTAGCTTCTCAAATAATTAGTAAAGCCCAAGATGAGCAGTGTGGTAAAAGAGAGTATGCATAACTGGGAGGGAATAATGCTATTTGGGGCCCACGCTAACAGAGTATTTCATCCAAGATCAATAAACACCAGTGTCTATTCAGATAAAATTGGAACAACTGAACCACAGAGTGGGGATCCATTTCTAATCCCCTTACTTATGCATATAATGACATAACATTTACTAAAGCAAACTATTTTCATGATGATGTGATCACTCACCTAGAACCAGACATTCTGGAATGTAAAGTCAAGTGAGCCTTAGGAAGCATCACTACAAACAAAGCTAGTGGAGGTGATGGAATTCCAGCACAGCTATTTTAACTCCTAAAAGATGATGCTGTGAAAGTGCTGCACTCAATATGCCAGCAAATTTGGAAAACACAGCAGTGGCCACAGGATTGGAAAAGGTCTGTTTTCATTCCAGTACCTAAAAAAGTCAAAGCCAAAATATGCTCCAGCTACCACACAATTGCACTCATCTCACATGTTAGCAAAGTAATGCTCAAAATTCTCCAAAACAGGCTTCAACAGTACATGAATGATGAACTTCCAGATGTTCAAGCTGCATTTAGAAAAGGCAGAGGAACCAGAGATCAAATTGCCAACATCCGTTGGATCATCGAAAAAGCAAGAGAGTTTCTGAAAAACATCTACTTTCACTTTATTGACTATGCCAAAGCCTTTGACTGTGTGGATCACAACAAACTGTGCAAAATTCTTAAAGAGATGGGAATTCCAGACCACCTGACCTGCCTCCTGAGAAATCTGTATGTAGGTCAAGAAGCAACAGTTAGAATTGGACATGGAACAACAGACTGGTTCCAAATCGGGAAAGGAGTACATCAAGGCTGTATATTGTCACCTTGCTTATTTAACTTATATGCAGAGTACATCATGAGAAATGCTGGGTTGGAAGAAGCACAAGCTGGAATCAAAATGGACAAGAGAAATATCAATAACCTCAGATATGCAGAGGACACAACCGTTTTGTCAGAAAGTAAAGACAAACTAAAGAACCTCTTGATGAAAGTGAAAGAGGGGAGTGAAAAAGTTGGCTTAGAACTCAACATTCAGAAAACTAAGATCCTGGCATCTGGTCCCATCACTTCATGGCAAATAGATGGGGAAATAGTGGAAACAGTGACCAACTTTATGTTTTGGGGCTCCAAAATCACTGCAGATGGTGACTGCAGCCATGAAATTAAAAGACTCTTACTCCTTGGAAGAAAAGTTATGACCAAACTAGACAGCATATTAAAAAGCAGAAACATTACTTTGCCAACAAAGGTCCATCTAGTCAAAGCTATGGTTTTTCCAGTAGTCATGTATGGATGTGAGAGGTGGACTATAAAGAAAGCTGAGTGCCAAAGAATTGATGCTTTTGAACTGTGGTGTTGGAGCAGACTCTTAAGAGTNAAGGTCCATCTAGTCAAAGCTATGGTTTTTCCAGTAGTCATGTATGGATGTGAGAGGTGGACTATAAAGAAAGCTGAGTGCCAAAGAATTGATGCTTTTGAACTGTGGTGTTGGAGCAGACTCTTAAGAGTTGCTTGGACTGCCAGGAGATCCAACCAGTCCATCCTAAAGGAGATCAGCCCTGACTATTCATTGGAAGGGCTGATGCTGAAGCTGAAACTAGAACACTTTGGCCACCTGACGTGAAGAACTGTCTCATTGCAAAAGACCCTGATGCTGGGAAAGATTGAAGGCAGGAGGAGAAGAGGATGACAGAGGATGAGATGGTTGGATGGCATCATCGACTCAATCGACTGATTTTGAGTAAACTCCAGAAGTTGGTAATGGACAGGAAGGNTCGCTTGGACTGCCAGGAGATCCAACCAGTCCATCCTAAAGGAGATCAGCCCTGACTATTCATTGGAAGGGCTGATCCTGAAGCTGAAACTAGAACACTTTGGCCACCTGACGTGAAGAACTGTCTCATTGCAAAAGACCCTGATTCTGGGAAAGATTGAAGGCAGGAGGAGAAGGGGATGACAGAGGATGAGATGGTTGGATGGCATCATCGACTCAATCGACTGATTTTGAGTAAACTCCAGAAGTTGGTAATGGACAGGAAGGCCTGGTGTGCTGTAGTCCATGGGGTCGTAAAGAGTGGGATATGTCTGAACAACTGAACTGAACTCGACCTATTAGAATAGACAATAGCCATGTGTTCCAGTAACTGATTTTCTGAATCAGCAACCCTGGTATAACTACCAAAATCCATTACAGAGCAAATTAAAAGTCTTAATTCAACCTCTTTTCTTCTAGTAGATCTTTAAAATAATTATTCTAATTAATTAACAGAGTAAATGCAACTCAGACACTTAATCTGTTAAGGCATTACTGGATTACTCCTGGAAGTGCTTGTTGCTCACACAGACTCATTGTAAACACCTTAGACTGGTATAATGGAGCAGATGACTCAACTTTACCTGAATAAACTCCTAAGTACCAGTTCAGAACAAACATTATATCTTCATCTCCTTTTTCAAATGTCCCCAGATACAGGCCACTTTGTAAATTTGCCCTACGAAACAGGGAAGAAAAAATATTACACTATAGATATACATAGAATTTACACTAATATAAAAAGAATTACCTCAATTCAAGAAACATGTTTTATGCTGGAAAGTGTTCTCAGTTCACAAGATCCTGTGTGTGTGTCTCCTTTTTAAAAATCTGAATCATGACTTTCAGTTCTCAAAACTGTCTATGAAAACAGACTTAGAAAACGAACTTATGGCTGCTGGAGGGAGTAGTTAGGGAGTTTGTGATGGTCATGCACATACTGCTATACTTAAAATCGATAATCAACATGNATGCTGGAAAGTGTTCTCAGTTCACAAGATCCTGTGTGTGTGTCTCCTTTTTAAAAATCTGAATCATGACTTTCAGTTCTCAAAACTGTCTATGAAAACAGACTTAGAAAACGAACTTATGGCTGCTGGAGGGAGTAGTTAGGGAGTTTGTGATGGTCATGCACATACTGCTATACTTAAAATCGATAATCAACATGGACTTATGGATAGCACATGGAATTCTGCTCAATGTTATGTGGCAGCCTGGATGGGAGGGGGATTTGGGGAAAAATGGATACATGCATATGTATGGCTTGAGTACCTTCAATGTTCACCTGAAACCCTCACAACGGTGTTAATCAGCTATATCCTGATACAAAATAAAAAGTTCAATAAAAGAAAAAAATTGTCCTTGAAGAAGCTGCTAAAGAAAGGACATGGGAAGAGAATATGGGGGGAATCACACTCCACTAGAAAGAAGTTTACTTTTCTTTAGGGAAACTAAGTGATGGTCATAAAAGGAAGCTAAACAAGTCCCACCCACTTCAACTCTGGGAAAGTGAAGCTTTGTGTAGCTTTCACAGCACTTTGGGTCAGACCAGGAATCACTCACCAGTATTCAAGCCACCAATCCTGCAGGACATAAGCAACCTGGAGCAGGAAACAACAGTCACTCACACACTGACGTCACTGAGCCTCACACCCCTGTTCACTAGGATGGGGGACGGAAAGGTTCCAGAACAGGGAGACAGTCTTTCTGGCTCAGGTCTGTGCCAAGCCCCACGTCCCAGATGACCACAGGTCAGGGGAAGGCATCTTACAATTTAATATCTTTAAAAGAAATCCCCCTTTCCCTAGAAGACTTTGCTCCCCAAATATAATGTGTGTGTGTGTGTGTGTGTGTTAGTCGCTCAGTCGTGCCCAACTGTTTGTGACCCCATGGGCTGCAATCCACCAGGTTCCTCTGTCCATGAGATTTTCTAGGCAAGGATACTGGAGTGGGTTGCCATTTCCTTCTCCAGGGGATCTTCCCAACCCAGGGATCAAACCCAGGTCTCCTGCACTGCAGGCAGATTCTTTACCGACTGAGCTACAAGGGAAGCCCAAAAATATAATGTATGTCAATGCAAATCTAAGTGGACTGCAAAATGCAGTAATAGCACTGTGGTGGCCTCATCCAGTCAGATGAAGTCCTGAGAGCAACACCTGAGGCTTCCTGGAGGAGGAAGAAATTCTACGTCAAGACAGCAGGGTCAGCTCCTGCCTGAGGTTCCAGCCTTCAGGCCTGCCTTTCTGATCTCAGATCCACCCAGCAAGATCCCACAATGTCAGCCAGTTTTTTTAAAATAAATCTCTTAATACACATATCTAAGAATTATAAAATACATACAGTATGCTGCTGCTGCTGCTGCTAAGTCACTTCAGTCGTGTCTGACTCTGTGCAACACCATAGACAACAGCCCACAGGTTCCCCCATCCCTGGGATTCTCCAGGCAAGAATACTGGAGTGGGTTGCCAATAGTACATAAATACCAATCTGAGTGCACAAACCAAAATAAACACCCTTACGTACCTGAGCTGCAATGTTTACTAGAATAAGGAAGAGGATGACAGACCAGTGAGCACCAGCTGTGAAGTAATTCACATAGGTCTTAAAACCAATTTTTCCTTCCAAATGGTCCTCTAGGGGTAGTGTAACATGTATATTCTCAGTCTAAAAGGGAAAAATGACAGTGAGAGATGAAAGTTTAAATAATGAACCCCAAATTTCAAGAGTTCAACAATGCCCTCCACTTGCAAAGCTGTGGGGAAACAGACATATCTCATACGCTGGTAGGAATGCAGGATGGTCCATCTTCTATAGAGAAAGGTGCAGAACTATCTTGCCAAATCACATATGTGTTTACCCTAGCACCCAGCCATCCCACTCCCAGGAATCTATTAGAAATCAGAAAATGTGATTTTCAGAAGGTTATACATGCTAGGTTATTCATCACTTGTATTCCTATCTGGAGGATTTAGAATGCACTATAGAGTCACAGGACCCTAGGATGTCCTCAGCTCTATGCTGGCAACTGGAATTCAAGATCAATAAGATGTGGTTCTCAGTCTTGACTGGAAAGATAGGAAGATGGGAACTAACTTTAAAGTGGCCACCATGTATCAGGTCCTTTGTACAGGCTACCTCTGATCTGTCACAAACCTACCGATAATGAGGCAGACTACTACCATCAGTCACCTCAGAACATTCCAACATACAGGTAAAGTAGCTGATTTAATGTGGTCACAGGAGGACTCAGTCTGAGGGGATTCTTCACATTAAGCCTCTGGATGCATAAGGGAAGCCAGAAACCACCAGAGTGAGTAGGATGTAACTATGGTAAACTGATGAGTTCTCAATCAGTGTGAGCCACATGCATCCGGAAATTCACAGCAGTGCACCCACTCCTGGTCTCCATAAGATTCTCCATCCAACACCCTAAGGGGAATCCCAAGCAGGCTTGTTCCCTTCATGCTCTTCTAATTCTACTGCTGCTGCTGCTGCTGCTGCTAAGTCGCTTCAGTCGTGTCCGACTCTGTGCGACCCCATAGACAGGAGCCCAACAGGCTCCCCTGTCCCTGGGATTCTCCAGGCAAGAACACTGGAGTGGGTTGCCATTTCCTTCTCCATTGTGTGAAAGCGAAAAGTGAAAGTGAAGTCGCTCAGTCGCATCCGACTTCTAGCGACCCCATGGACTGCAGCCTACCAGGCTCCTC
>SJYH01003504.1:5366-17872 GCA_006408735.1 Sylvicapra grimmia | reverse complement strand
ATAGTCAATAAAGCAGAAGTAGATGTTTTTCTGGAACTCTCTTGCTTTTTCCATGATCCAGCGGATGTTGGCAATTTGATCTCTGGTTCCTCTGCCTTTTCTAAAGCCAGCTTGAACATCAGGGAGTTCACGGTTCACGTATTGCTGAAGCCTGGCTTGGAGGATTTTGAGCATTACTTTACTACCATGTGAGATGAGTGCAATTCTCCTCAAAAAGTGAAAAAATATCTACTCTGGATTTCAGGAACTCAGAGTAAGTCCCCCTCATCACCATTTTTCCCTAAAATAAAAAAATTTCAGAGGATTTAATTTACATTTGATAATGTTAAACCAAACTAAATACTAATCAAGAAAAGCTATCTTGTCTTAAATTACAATTTTTGTAAAAAAAAAAAAAAAAGATCCCTGGGTCTAGAATTCTTGTTGAGAAATCTAGTTCAATTCAACCTGACACAGAACTGAGCATTCTGCTCTCTGCCAAACCCTGTGTTAGGTGCTAAGGGATATGAAAGAAATGTGTGCTCATGTGTTAAAAAACAGAGACCATTTACATAACTACCCTGGGCACTTAGGGAAGCAAGAAGCACAGAGATTGGTGGGAGGATCAGCACAGATGTTTTAGACAACATGGGAACTGAGAGAAGCCTCATGTGAGAAGTAGAATTTTAAAAAACAGTCAATTGGGGAGGATATTCCAGGAGAGAAATTTATTTATTTATTTATTTATTATTTTTTTAATTTTTACTTTATTTTACTTTACAATACTGTATTGGTTTTGCCATACAGTGACATGAATCCACCATGGGTGTATATGAAATCAAACTTAATCCAGAGATGGGCAGAAGCACATCTGCATATAAGTAAGAAGTGAAAGTGAAGTTGCTCATTCATGTCCAACTCTTTGTGATCCAATGGAGTATAGCCTACCAGGCTCCTCTGTCCATAGAATTTTCCAGGCAAGAGTACTGGCATGGGTTGCCATTTCCTTCTCCATATAGGTAAGAGTCACTCATTAAATCTTCATTGACAATTGTCATACTATCATGTGCCCGGCTGGGGTAATAGGAACCACCCTTGGATAGAGAACCCATGAGATATATCTCCATGGTCTCCACAACTAACCCACACACTCAAAAAGTTCCCAACTGAAAATTCAATATTCCATCTGTTAAAGTAATTGAACAAGCCTTGGCAGGCTGTGCCTACAAACCAAAACCTAAACCACAATCAATACACTCAGATCCGAGAAAAACTTAGAAACAACCAACCACATGCAGCCAACGAGGCTTCCCCAAATCAGGCAACTGCTTAAGCTACAGTCAATCTAATCATGTTCTTGGAACACATGTGACACATTCTTGTATAGTTTCCCTCCCTTACAAAGTTGTTTAAAATAATGTGCAGATGTTTTCACTATTTTCTGAGCAAGCCCGTGAAATAAGACTCAGCTGATTCACTCAGGGGAAAATAAAACATTAGGAAAAACATTTCAGGATGTGAAACTTATCAAAAGAGAACAGCTCTGGTTAAGGCACCTCAGGTGGAAGAAAGTGGCCCAGGGTTCTAGCTGGGACCCCTCTCACCCAATGTCTTGAGGTGAATCACTGGAGAAAACTAGTGAAGCATCTGGGTACCATCTGATACTGCAGAACCAGAAAATTATGCAGGATATATTGTGTCTTGTTCCACCTGGGAGGCAAAATTCATATACCTCTTTAAGGAAATTAGCGCTCACCACTTGATATCTGTAATATGCACAACGAAATGTCTGGTAGTACAAAGACAGCAATTTCACTCAACAGTCAAGCATTGACAATTCCATGGGGACAAGGGGGCAGCCATCTCATCTCTGCTGTGAGAAAGGGATCAGACAGTGAGGATGGACCCCAACTCATCCAGGGGTGTTCACCTGTTTTGTTTTGTTAGTAGTAAAATTGTGGGTAGTGTCCTCAAAGGAAGCAATAAGTGAACTCCGGGAGATGGTGATGAATAGGGAGGCCTGGCGTGCTGCGATTCATGGGTCACAGAGTCGGACACGACTGAGCGACTGAACTGAACTGAAAACATCTAGGGATGGGATAAATAGATTATTCTCCTGCCCACTGATCCTGTGCTCATAACACTGTCAACACTGGGATTTTACACACTAGAATTGCTCCCCTCTGCACATGAAATCAACTGCTCTCAATCTTGAGAAACCTTCACCACTCCCCCCATTCCTAGAGGGGTGGAGAGAAGTTGACANCCATGCAGCCAACGAGGCTTCCCCAAATCAGGCAACTGCTTAAGCTACAGTCAATCTAATCATGTTCTTGGAACACATGTGACACATTCTTGTATAGTTTCCCTCCCTTACAAAGTTGTTTAAAATAATGTGCAGATGTTTTCACTATTTTCTGAGCAAGCCCGTGAAATAAGACTCAGCTGATTCACTCAGGGGAAAATAAAACATTAGGAAAAACATTTCAGGATGTGAAACTTATCAAAAGAGAACAGCTCTGGTTAAGGCACCTCAGGTGGAAGAAAGTGGCCCAGGGTTCTAGCTGGGACCCCTCTCACCCAATGTCTTGAGGTGAATCACTGGAGAAAACTAGTGAAGCATCTGGGTACCATCTGATACTGCAGAACCAGAAAATTATGCAGGATATATTGTGTCTTGTTCCACCTGGGAGGCAAAATTCATATACCTCTTTAAGGAAATTAGCGCTCACCACTTGATATCTGTAATATGCACAATGAAATGTCTGGTAGTACAAAGACAGCAATTTCACTCAACAGTCAAGCATTGACAATTCCATGGGGACAAGGGGGCAGCCATCTCATCTCTGCTGTGAGAAAGGGATCAGACAGTGAGGATGGACCCCAACTCATCCAGGGGTGTTCACCTGTTTTGTTTTGTTAGTAGTAAAATTGTGGGTAGTGTCCTCAAAGGAAGCAATAAGTGAACTCCGGGAGATGGTGATGAATAGGGAGGCCTGGCGTGCTGCGATTCATGGGTCACAGAGTCGGACACGACTGAGCGACTGAACTGAACTGAAAACATCTAGGGATGGGATAGATTATTCTCCTGCCCACTGATCCTGTGCTCATAACACTGTCAACACTGGGATTTTACACACTAGAATTGCTCCCCTCTGCACATGAAATCAACTGCTCTCAATCTTGAGAAACCTTCACCACTCCCCCCATTCCTAGAGGGGTGGAGAGAAGTTGACACATGGAACTGCTACCAGAGAGACAGAGGTTCTGCATTTTAATAATCTTTCTTAGAGCATAAATTCATTTCTTAAGTCATGAATTTGAACAAGGGCCTTTGGAACAGTCAGGGGTTAAGGACAGAGGTGGTGAGGCCCAGAGGTAAACAAGCCAAGGAGTGAAGCATCAAATGACCACCAAGTCTCAACACTTCTCATTACTCTCCACCCCACCCCCAACCATGCTAAGAGCTGTGGGTTGGATGGTGCCTCCTCCTCAAAAAGATAAGTTGAAACATGATACCTGTGAACATGCTTATTTGGAAGCAGGGTCTTTGCAGATATAATCAAGTTAAGATGAGGTCACCCTGGAGCAGGGAGACCCTACATCCAATGTGACTGATGTCCTTATGAGACTCAGACATGGAGACAGTAGCCATGTGACATCAGAAGCAGAGACCACAGAGCGTCAGCTGGAAGCCAAGGAACACAAGCAAGGCCAGTGAACACCAGAGACTGGAGAGAAGGATTCTCCCCTGCTGCCTTCAGGAGAGCACAGCCCTGTCACCATCTGAATTTGGGACTTGCAGTCTCCAGAACAGGGAAACCATAAACTTCTGCTGTTTTAATGTCACCCAGTTTGCAGTGCTTTGTTACAGCAGCTCTAGAAACTGATACCCTAGCCTGAGACCACATTTGTGTCTTCTCAGCTTTACTAAGACTTGTAATTGCTTCTGTCAGCTCTCCTCCAGTGACCATCAGAGGAATCTTTCAAATCCCACATCAGACCACATCACTCCTCTTCTCTGGACTGTCCAATGGCTTCCATACATTGTCCACTGCTTGGAGACCAGCTCCCTCTTCTCCCCCTTCTCACTCTCCTCAGACATGCTGGTCTTCCTGCTGTTCCTCCAATCTGCCAGGTTAGCTCCTTCCTGAGGACCCCCTGCCTCAGACCCCCTCCCCCAGGAGACTGTGTGGTCCACACCTTCATGTCACTCAGGCCCCGGGGGCACCAGCTCCTCAGGCAGGTAGCCAGGATGTCACCCTCTCTTCACATCCGTCCCCATAAGAACAGGAGCCCCGTGAGGGCAGGGCCTTGTCCTCCTGCTACACAGGCTCCCACATGTTATCGGACACATAGAGAACTGGGCAGGGAGACCCGCAGAGTGGGCGTCTCTGACCCAGGTGCTTGGCTACCCAGCCTCGCTTCTGGTGTGAATGAAAAATGCTCTTCGGGCAAACTATGTATATCACTTAAATACAATCAGATCTTAGTATCTCTAATTGCTAAGTAATACACTTTGATTTAAGTTGTGGAAGAGGAAAATTAAAAGTTCTAAATAAAATTGTATCATTATCCTTAACAGATTTCACTAGAACAGTGATGATTCAGTAATACTGTGGTTGCACTTTTATATACTTTAGCGTTTATGTGGCTTAGAGTGTAGTAGTGACATTTCTGGACTTCCCAGGTGGTGTGAGTGGCAAAGAACCTGACTGCTAATGAGACAAGATTCGATAGTAAGAGACTTGAGTTTGATACCTGAGTCAGGAAGATGCCCTGGAGGAGAGCATGGCAACCCACACCAGTATTGTTGCCTGGAGATTCCCATGGACCAAGGAGCCCAGGGGTTTACAGGTCTTTGGATTCATACTCCAAGGCATGAACAACAGCTCTGAGAAAAAGGGGGTGTTTACCATGAGTCCAAGGAAAGTGACCTGCGGAGAGGTCTGGCCTTCAAAACACCTGAGAAAAAAGTAATTCCCCAGACATCTAGAAACTACTTACATCTTTCAGTATCAGAATCTGACTTGTATCTTCTAGGTACTGGAACTGATGAGTCACTAAGATTGTGATCTTCTCCTTCAACGCTTTATAAATACACCTACAAATGTAGAAGGTACAGTATGCAAAAGCATATTAACGGGGGTGCTTCAAACTGGAAACTTATATTTTGAAAACAATAAGACAAAGACTACACAGCAAAGACCTGCAGTTTAAATACCAATTAAATAACAAAAATTAAATAAACATAAATAAATCTGACTAGGTTCTTAAATGTATCAGCAGCAAATTTGACCCTCAGTTCAGTTCAGTTCAGTCGCTCAGTTGTGCCCGACTCTTTGCGACCCCATGAATCTCAGCACGCCAGGCCTCCCTGTCCATCACCATCTCCCGGAGTTCACCCAGACTCTCGTCCATCGAGTTAGTGATGCCATCCAGCCATCTCATCCTCCGTTGTCCCCTTCTTCTCCTGCCCCCAATCCCTCCCAGCATCAAAGTCTTTTCCAGTGAGTCAACTCTTCACATGAGGTAGCCAAAGTACTGGAGTTTCAGCTTTAGCATCATTCCTTCCAAAGAGATCCCAGGGTTGATCTCCTTCAGACTAACTCTGCTTAAAACATTTTAAAAAGCAGTCCAGTGAAGGAGGTACCAACAGCTAAGGATTTTCTTCCTAAAACTCAGCTTAACAATTATTTACATGTTTCATAAAGAAAAACAACTGAGTAATACTGTGATTCTGACATTTGACTGAACTAAAATACTATTTTATTGCTTTGTGGGAATGGGAGGAGAGGGGTCTATGTCATATAAAAATGTGTACATCCTTAGACAGCTTTCTAGGTGATTATAATAAATGATGTAAATATTGGCAACAAAGAACTAATAGATTCTCTGTAATCTTTGCCACAGTGCATTTGCTAGACACTTGTTCCCAAAGAACGTTAGATAGAAAATGAATTCTAGTGTGGCCTCCATCAGCCTCTACAACATTCCCAGTTCCATCCAGGAAGCAAGTCATCTTTCATTAGGACTGAATACTTTCCAAACATGAAAATAAAAGAATTTAAGTGGAATTCTAGTGGCCCAAATCACAGTGGAGATCACCCAACGGCTCAAGAGCATGTGCCAATTCTCTAGAGTCAAGACCCCCCTCACTATTCAACCTTAAAATTTTTTCACAGGGAAAAAAAAATACTCCTACATTTTAAATGCAGACCCCTAGGAACTCAGCCCCAGTCTAACCCCAAAGGCTCCAGAAACCCTCCAGGGAAGCAAGTGCCCAGGTCTGGAGTGCCAGTGACCAGAGGCAGGTTTCCAGGCAGGTACTCTGGAAGCCCAAGGCCCTTGCAGAGAAAATGTCACGAACCTGGGCCAGAGCTCAGCCTGTGAGTGAGTGAGATGGAGCGTCTTGAGGCAGCAGACTGCAGCTCAGTCCCTCTCACAAGCCTGAGGACATCAGATGAGTGACTTAACCTCAGTTTCTTCATCTCAGAACAACGTCAATGACAACTCATTCACAGGTTCTGAGAAATCAAACCACCAATCCATCCAGTAAACATCAGCCCACTTCTCCACTCCTCCCTAACCACAGTGGTCATGTGCTTTGGACTTGGAACAGAAAAGTTCTAAAGGGACACTTTGGACACTGGATCTATGATCAGAATCAAGACCTCAGGATGTAGACACACAAACCATTGCTTCATTAAATCCAAAAGGAATCACTTTTACCCTTTAATATGTGTTAGTTCAGCATTCATACTAAGTTTCTTGACTAACACTTTTTTCAGATATAGTACTAAAGCATTTAAATCGATTTTTTTCTCCTTAATTCATAAATACCTCCCAATAGTCTCTGAAGGCAGATGTTAATCAAATCTTAATGGGCTGTTATGTCCAACATGGACCAACACAAAAGTTTGAAAATGTTTTCTTCTTAACATTCCATCACAGATGAGGCAACATAAATAATTACAATGAAGTGATCAGTTGATGGCTTTGTAGTTTTCCTAAATATTTTTATTCAAATGATTAGGAAAATACACTATTTTCCAAGTTTTTAGAGTAAAGATTTCCAAGTCATGCCATAGAAATTATTGAGTCAGCAACCAGTTGTTTAGCTGTTATTCTGATATAAAGGCTGTGTAAACCCTATAAACCCACATATAATCCTTTATAAGGGCTGGTCCCTGACAGCTCAGTTGGTAAAGAATCTGCCTGCAATGAGGGTGACCTGGGTTCAATTCCTGGGTTGGAAAGATCACCTGGGAAAGGGAAAGGCCACCTACTCCAGTATCTGGCCTGGAGAATTCCATAGACTGTATAGTTCATGGGGTCGCAAAGAGTCAGACATGACTGAGTGACTTTCACTTTCACTTTTCACTTTAAGAGAGGACACACGCATCCCATGGTGGAAGGGACACAAATGAAACAGAGGCCCCACCTCCATTCATTCAATCAGCAGAGGTTTGTTGAGGAGCCAGGCACCGTCCAAAGTGCTAAGGATCCACCCACAGGTCAAGACAGAAGAGAATACTCTGCACCGTGTACAAGGAGATACACTGAATGAGTACAGAAAATGCACTACTGGGTCATGATGTGTGCTCTAAAGTAAAAACAAGGGAGGCTGCTGTCTTAGATGGGGAGACATGGGAACCCTGAGACTCTGTGGGGAAACATCCTGGAAGATGACACAGCAGGTGCAGGGTTCCTGGGACAGAACACACTGGGCTAAGGCACCTTCCTGCATTCATAGCTTGGGGGCAGGTGGGGGGACTCATAAATGGTCAAGTGCACCAACTGACCTATGACCAACCTAGATAGCATATTAAAAAGCAGAGACATCACTTTGTCAACAAAGGTCTGTCTATTCAAAGCTTTGGTTTTTCCAGTAGTCATGTATGGATGTGTGAGTTAGACTACAAAGAAAGTTGAGCACTGAAGAACTGATGCTTTTGAATTGTGTTGGAAAAGACTGTTGAGAATCTCTTGGACAGCAAGGAGATCAAACCAGTCAACCCTCAAGGAAATCAGCCCTGAATATTCATTGGAAGGACTGATGCTGAAGCTGAAGCTCCAATACTTTGGCCACCTGATGCAAAGAGCTGACTCTTTGGAAAAGACCCTGATGCTAGGAAAGATTGAAGGTAGGAGGAGAAGGGGATGACAAAGGATGAGATAGTTGGATGGCATCACTGACTCAATGGACATGCGTTTGAGTAAGCTCTGGGAGTTGGTGATGGACAAAACCTGGCATGCTGCAGTCCACGGGGTCACAAAGAATCGGACATGACTGAGTGATTGAACTGAACAGCACCCACTGAGGGCTGTTGGAAGACAAGGGGCACAGGCACCACCTGGAGGAGCAGGAGGGAATGGCAGGGCCGACTTCCACCTTCCTTCTGTGTCCTGTGCACTGCTCCCTGGCTCTGGGACAGAAGGAACAGTATGTACAGACAGAGGGGGGTGAAAAAGGACCCCACAGAGCCAGCATAGCCGTATACCTAATGTGTGTGTGGACAAGCTGGAAAGGCTGGTGGGGGCAGATAGCAAAGAAGCCTGTTCTCTGTTTGAGGACCTGGAGCTTCTTCCTGATGTGGGGGTGCGAGGGTTGGGGGGTGCAGGTGTCCGTGAAGGGCTGGAGCAGGAGGGTGAGCTGTGTCGACAGCAGTGTGGGAATCTGATCAGGACAGACCTGAAGACTTGAAAATGCAGGAGGCAAGGGTCTGGGATGTGGGGCTGAATCAGGACGGGATCCATGGCTGGACACAGGTGAGATGGCATCAGTTCACCTAAGGCACCTCACCTTCTCTAGGTGATAGAACCTATTTAGTGTTCACAGCATAAACTGAAAAATCACAAACCTCAATGACCTTCCTTCATAACTGAAGGAATCTGTTAATCCTATGTAGAAGTGTGATTCATTCACTTTTAATATAGAACCCTTCACATGACCAAGCTTCCATGTGACCACCATATCTCACAGCATATTGTTCCATCCAGTTCTCTAACTTGAGAACACCCTCCAGTTGCTACTGAGTGATTTCTTAAATTGCTTTCATACTCTTTGCCTTTGCTTTTTAAGTCACCCTAGAGAGTGTGGTCCTGATTAGCAAGCAACAGTCTTAAGCTTGCTTCTATCAAGTATATATCCAAAATGGTGCACCCAAGTTTTTTGAGAGGATTTTATAAATATCTCCTGTGTTCGAAAAAGAACTTGAGAACTTTTGTGATCAGCACACTGTACTTGACACCAATTGCCTTCCTCTCCCTTCCCTGTGACACAGATGCAACAGCCAGTACAATCTGTTCCTGCCCTGATGGAGAACTTGTGCAGATGCACACAAGATGTGGTGTCACACATTTGTGAGTTCAGGACGGGGAGCTGGGAACAAGGAGGCTGAGACCCTCATGATGCCAGGAGGGTGGGGGTGGGGAATCCCTGCACAGCACAAGCTCCTCTTACTGAACTCACAAGACATAAGGCAATTCTGGAAGGGAAAACCTATCAAGTCACGATGAGGAGATGGGGGAAAACAGGGGTCAGATCAGAGAATTGCAGGCCATGGCACATGTCAGCTGTCCTGTTCTCGTGTTCTCAAAGATTCAGTGCTACTATGTGGGTTTTTTTAATTGTGGTAAAATATACCGAACATGAAATGTACCGTTTCTGCCATTTAAGCATACAGCCCAGTGGCATTAAGTATATTCACATAGATGTGCAGCCATCACCATCACCCATCTCCACAACTCTTTCATCAC
This sequence comes from Sylvicapra grimmia, assembly GCA_006408735.1. Lineage (NCBI taxonomy): Eukaryota > Metazoa > Chordata > Mammalia > Artiodactyla > Bovidae > Sylvicapra > Sylvicapra grimmia. The sequence continues at coordinate 8,131 of SJYH01003504.1, read as the reverse complement.
CCCAACACTCAGCACATTTTACACTCAGGCAGGTCTCACCAAAGACTAACAACCCCTGCTTAGTGGATGTGGAATCCCAGCTCCTCATGTCCAGAGCTCAGAGCTCCTCACACGTCTCCTTCTCACACACTGGACTCTGCTGAAGTCTCTTTACTTTGCTATTCTGGACCTGCTATAAATCAGTCATGCCCCCTCAGATTCACTTGACACTTGAACCATCAGTACCCTAGAATTTGGTGACAGGGACTTTAAAGAGGTAATCATTACCCTTAATTATACTGGACCTAATCTAATCTGACTGGTGTGCTTAGATGAAGAGAAGACTAAGACATAAGGACAGAGACACAGGACTGCAAATCAGTGAAGCTGGAACACACCCCCACCATGCACAAAAATAAACTCAAAACGGCTTAAAGACTTAATCATAAGACGCGAAACCATAAAACTCTAGAAGAGATTAGAGGCAAACATTCTCTGACACAAATTAAATGAATGTTTTCTTAGGTCAGTCTCCTAGGTCAATAGAAACATAAGCAAATATATAGAAACGGGGGCTTCCCTGGTGGCGCACTGGTAAAGAATCCGTGTTGCCAATGCAGGAGACATGGTTTCAATCCCTGCGGGGTTGAATAGAGTATCCCACATGCCACGGAGCAACTAAGTCCATGGACCACAACTACTGGGCCTGTGCTCTGGAGTCCAGGAGCCTCAAATACTGAGCCCACACACCCTAGAGCCAATGCTCTGCAACAAGAGGAGCCACTAAAATGGGAAGCCCACACACTGCAACCAGAGAGAAGCCCCTGCTCATCACAACTAGAGAGAAAGCCCCACAGCAACAAAGAGCCCACACAGCCATAAAAAAATAAATATTTTTAATTAAAAACATAAACAAACAGGACCTAATCAAACTTACAAGCTTTTGCACAGCAAAGGAATCCATAAACACAATGAAGAGACAACCTACAGAATGGGAGAAAATACTACAAATGATGTGACCAACAAGGGTTTAATTTCCAAAATACACAAACAGCTTATACAACTCAACAACAACAACAACAAAAATCCAATAAAAAAAAATGAGCAGAAGAACTAAATAGACGTTTCTCCAAAGGACACATACAGATGGCCAACTGGCACATGAAAATAAGCTCAGCATTGTGAATTATTAGAAAAATGAAAATCAAAACTACAGTGAGGTATCACCTCACACCAGTCAGAATGACCATCATTAAAATAACAGTGGCTGAGGGAAAATGGAGTAAAGGGAACCCTCCTACACTGCTAGTGGGAATATCAGTTGTTACAGGCATTATGGAAAACAGTATGGAGGTTCCTCAGAAAACTAAAAACAGTTAGTTTTCTAATAATATGATAGTAATCCAGTAATGCTACTTCTGAGCATATATCTGGAGGAAACTATAAATCAAAAAACACATGCACCCCTATGTTCATAGCAAAACTATTCACAACAGCCAAAAGATGGAAATAATCTAAAGGTCCATAGACAAATAAATGGGTAAAGAAGATGTGGTACATATAGACAATGCAATACTACTTAGCCATAAAAAAAAAAAGAAAGAAAGAATACCATTTGCAGAAATGTGGATGGACCTAGACTTTATCATACTAAGTGAAGTAAGTTGGAAAGAGAAAGACAGATATCATGTATCATTTATATGTGGAATGTAAAATGTGGCAAAAATGAACCTATCTACAAAACAGAAACAGACTCACAGACATACTGAACAGACTTGGGGTTGCATGGGTGGAGGGGGTGTGGGGGACAGATGGACTGCAATTTGGAGTTAGCAGATGCAAACTATTATGTGTATAACGGACAGACAACAAGGCTTTACGGTATAGTGCAGTGACTGCATTCAATATCATGAGATAAACCATAATGGAAAAGAGTATTAAAAAGGATGTATATATGTATAACTGAATCACTGTGCTGTACAAAAAAATTAGCACAATATTGTAAATCAACTATATTTAAATAAAATATTTTCTAAATAAATGGACAGAGACACAGGGGTGCTCGAGGACAGAGGGAAGACCAAGTGAGGACACACCACGGTGGTGGCTACCAGTGGATGAGGAGATGTGCTCAGCAGAGACCAAAGCTGCCCACACCCTGAACTTGCAGCTTCAAGAACTGTGAGAAAATTAATTTCTATTTTTCAGTCACCCCTATCTGTGACAATTTGCTATAGACTGAATGTTTTTGTCCTCAAAATCCATGCATTAAGACCTAAACCCCACTGTGTTGGTATTAGATGAAGGTCATCAGGAGGGACCAGGTCATGAGGATGGAGCCTCCATGAAAGGGATTAGTGTCCTCATGAAAGGGACCACACGGCTCCCTCAGCCATGCCACCACATGAGGACACAGGAATTGAATCCTCACCGGACACTGAATCTCTCAGCACCCTGACCTTGGGTCCCGAATCGAGAGAGATAAACTTCCATTATTTCTAGGCCCCCCAGGCTGTGGTCTCCTGTGACAGCAGCCTGGATGGACACAGCCTCAGCAAACCAACACAGGACATGACAGTGAGAATTCCCAAACAGCTTTTCTCTGCTGAACACCCCGCCTCCTCCAGGAAAAGATGTGTCTGCTGTTCTCACAGCCCTGCTTCCTCCTCCCTCCACACCTGAGCTTCTCCTCTTCCTTCAGCAGAAGAACTGGGTCCTCTTCTCAGCCTCTACACACCCGCCCAGCCTGCAGGCCCCCAGGGCACTGCCTGCCCAGCCCCGGGCAC